>CM062294.1:60770228-61005810 GCA_031216915.1 Pictodentalium vernedei | reverse complement strand
TTACTACTACTACTACTACTACTACTACTACTACTACTACTACTACTACTACTACTACTACTACTAACTACTACTACTACTACTACTACTACTACTACTACTACTACATACTACTACTACTACTACTACTACTACTACTACTACTACTACTACTACTACTACTACTACTTACTACTACTACTACTACTACTACTACTACTACTTACTACTACTACTACTACTACTGCTTACTACTACTACTACTACTACTACTACTACTACTACTATCACTTCACCTACTACTACTGCTACTTCACACTACCACTACTACTACTACTACTACTTGTACTACTACTGCTACTACTACTACTACTACTACTACTACTACTATTACTACTACTACTACTACTACTACTACTACTACTACTACTACTACTACACCTCTACTACTACTTCTACTACTACTACTACTACTACTACTACTACTACTCATAACAGGAATTGACGAGAGGTGTCAAAGCAAACAGGTGTTTGGTGGCCTGTGTGATAAAGTATTAGTAGGAGGTGGGTATGGTCACTGTTGTTTAAGTTGGGGTCGAGGTCCAACATTTGGATGGACGGTGAAGAGGAGTGCCCAATGTGTATGTAGGGATAGTGGAGACTCTGGAGCACTTTCTATTAAAATGTCCAAAATATACCAGTCTACTTGAATGCGATTCACTGGGAGTATAATGAGGAAATGGGATGGGAGAATGAAGGATATGTGGTTAGTGGGTGACACAACGAGAATGCCACTATCTGAGATATTGGGAAGAATGGGGTACCGAATGTCATAAAGAAGTTATTTTCCTGATGTTTGAAGAAGAGAAGAGGCGTGGGGATAAGGAGGGCATATGGGAACACAGTGTTAATCAAGGCTTTCTCACCTAGAACCGCGACAAAGTCGACCAAAGAGTTTAATTGAGGCCCAATAAAAAGAAATTCATACTGTGAACTTTTTTGTTTTCATTTCACAATATATGTAATCCCAGATTGTCAAATATTTTATTGCTAAAAATTGTCAGTGATTTTATCTTACATCTTCAAACATTTAGTTATTTTTCTTTACAAACCGTGTCAGTAATATCTATAGTGTAACACACAACCAAATTTTGACGCAAGAATATTTGGTGCTTAATTTGACGGAGCAGAATAATTACTAAATATATTTGTTTTGCGTCGAAATGTTCGATTATTTATATTACTCGGCTTAGCCCTTTGGATATTTATTTTCCATTTTAAACTGTTTGATACGAGAAGACTTTTACTTTGGACGTGAAAACATGTGACTCTTTCGAGCAGACTTCTATTTGGGTCAAATCGACTTCTTTTGGGGACGAGTCAACTTCTGTTTGGAACGAGTGGGGTATGGGCCGAGTGTCGAAAAGTCAAGTCTCCACTTTGACTACTACTACTACCACTACTACCATCACTGTCACAGCTGTGATCACTACCACTACCACTACTACTACTACTACTACTACTACTACTACTACTACTACTACTATACTACTACGACCAACACAGCTACTACTACTACGTTTATGTGGGAGAAGTGTGTTGCAGTGTGCTAGATCGTTTTATCACATTGATAACACGCATGTCCTAATCCAATGCGAAAGTATGACGGTCACATCGCATCCCAATATTCTGGCTTCCGCTACTCCTGGAACTGTCAGAAAGGCAGGGGTGTCGCTATAGTTTCAACCAACTGCTTTGGAAAAGAATATAATTCATATCGTATCTAAACTACGTCAACTATCCCCTGGTCAGACCTTACCCCCTCCTCTTGATCTAGAACTAGTAGTGCGTCTCAGTTCGACATGGCTGACAATTTTCTTCATTGGAAGATATCTACCGGAAAAAATGATGGTGAAAAGATCATTTTCTTATTTTTAAAGATTGTTCAATAGAGAATTGGATTCACACGTACAAATTGATTAGGGGAAAATGTACAAAGCCAGAATCTGTATTTTTCGACTACTTTACAGGAAAGGTCCTGAAGTTTGTGAAATAATGCGCACATCCCTAATACAAATTGAGCAGCTGAAAAAAATATTTTAAAAAAGATTCAACAAAACAATATCAGGTGAGCCATCATTAGAACGAGCACGTTGTGCTCGTTCCAGTGAGGTGTCGCAGATATGGTTTTGCTGAAGTTTTTTTGCAAAATTAAAAAGAGGTAAATCTAAATTGAGAAGGCAAAGCGAATCTCGAGAAGACATTCACCCTCAGCCAATGCCGGTCCGCTTGACATCGAGGAGAAAGTGTCTCGATTTTGTGCACTGAAATGTCACTTAATCTCATTTTTATACAGAGAAATGTAATTTAACGTTTTCCGTCTCAGCCCATATTGGATCTGCAGCCAAAATGTTGTTAAACAAATAGAGGTGAAATGATGATCCAGCACCAATTCCATCACTAGTCTAATTATGTGCATGATTTTATGACGATATGTCCTATAGTTTGGGCTGATCCCCCGTGGAAACCCCGTTAAGTGCAGCGCTTTGTTTCCTGTGGTAAACCAGCTCGGTTTTACTGGTAAAATAGGACCTGGTCAGCAATACTTAGGGTGGAAGTCCTCTGAAATGGGCATCATGTATGTAAACGATTGACTAAACTTGACTTTATCGCCATGTTGCGGTTACAATTAGCCAAAGTACAGAAACATGTGAACACCAATAAATAATAAATAAATATTATTTTGAGTTGTACAGCTGTCAACAGATGAAGGTGTATTCTCTGTCCCTTTTTGACGCTATTTGCGCTGTAACTCCAAACGTTTTTGAGTCAGTTGCAAGAAAACTTGACATAACACCACAAATGTTATTGCTGCGGCGATGTGGGAAGTTTGTTGGCTGTATGTACTATGGTATTGGCTGTAGGCGTGTCAAAGGTGTTTTTTGACGCCAAACGCAAATCGACGCAAATCGACGCAAAACGTTAACATTGAGTTAAATGGAAAAATAAAAAGACGTATGTGCTTTATTTTATGAGATCTAGAAAATAGTAAAATGTCAACCGAATTGACCAAACTTGGAATTCGTGGACATTTCGAACCTTGGCGTCACTGCAAATTTCGGACCTACAAGTTTGGAGTTTAACAGGTTGGATACAGATATTTAGATAAGTGTCTATTGGACAATATATTCCGAAATTTCACGAAGATACGCTCAAAAAGACTTGAAAATAAAAGATTCAAAAATGGATTAATGGAACACTGTTTTTGATAAATGTCGAACTTACCCTTTACCCAACGTAACGGCCAAAACCAGCCAGCGCTATTCTCAAAAATCGCCAATTAATTTTCATTATTTTTTTCATATTTTGTCTCAAAAACATAGGTTATGACCCCTCATTGGAACGAGCTCGTTGAGCTCGTTCCAATGAGGGGTCATAACCTATGTTTTTGAGACAAAAAATGAAAAAAATTAGTTATTCGAGAATTTTTTTTTGCATGTGTCGTCTGCTTTTCATGTTAGGTAAAGGGTTATCAAATGACCGTCGATATTAAAAGGTGAAGGAAAAGTACCACAGAAATGATGTCTGACTAAAAAAAAATATAATAAAGGCTCTGATCGCTAGAAGTAATTTTACCTTTGTTGAAAAACTAAATAACAAATTTTGATATCATGTGCGTTAGATAAAGAGTTTTTAAAGCAAGAAACGTATCAATGAAATTAGCAACCGCCATCGGCAATATCATGGTTAAAAACGTTGAAGACTACCATGTCTTTTAAAACAACATTGCCAAAGGTCGGGGGGGGGGGGGGGGGGGGGCGTTGAGGTAACCGCTTCTCGTCCGACCACCGAAGTTAAGAAACGTCGATCTTGGTTATTCATTGAATGGTGAGCGATCGACTCGGACTCCCGCGTTGTGTCCTGCACTTTCTATCATTTTTCCAGGCCATTTCGGGGACCAAACACATACAATCTTGGAAAAAGAAATAAAATGCAGACCGAGCCCTGTCTAACCGAGAATTGTTCCGTTTCTTAATATTTAAGACTATTCCACGGACTATCCCAACATTTTAATAAACCTCTGAGACTGCAAGGGAGATATAATTCTAATTAATTGGAATGGAAATAGTAACAAAATATTATCAAATAAGTCTGAATAAGTAATAATAAGTGCTAAATGAGTCTGAGGCTGCACGATTCCCTGATGCCCTAGTCTGTACAAGATTATTTAGCAATTCTGCTAAACTGAAAACACTCTTCATTCCTCATTTTGGAGCTAATTGGGATAGCAAAAATTCTCCTTCCTCATTTCTGTGGTATGCACACGTGTCATGATGGAAGTCACACTCACAGTCTGAATGGATGCATTATCAAGCTGGGGCGATGAAGGTTATTGATTGTTACTTCATAACAGTCATTTTTGTTCAGTTGGCCTCTTTAACTAATAAACAATGTCCAGTTTATTTCAACTAAGCCTGGGGACGGTCTCCTCGGTGGCTCAATCGGTAAGGTGTCCAGCTCCAAGCCGTCTCGCCAACCAGCTCTGGAGGTCCGGAGGTTCGAATCCCGCTGGTGAAACCACGGACTTTGACTCCAGAGTTCGTTATCTGGGTGAGTCGCCAGTTGCTCGCTGCGGGTATTGTGTGTGTGTGTGGGGGGGGGGGGGGGCATTGGGTGTGGTATTCACTTAACCCTTTGAACCCGAGTGGCCGTTTTTTCCGGCCCAGAAGCATGATACGTCATAACTGCCGATGGCTGCTGAGTGAGTGTGTGGGGTAGACCAATTAATATTTTCAACGTGCAGCCCCATGGCTGCACGTTGATAATATTAATTATTTATTTATATTTATTTATTGGTGTTTAAGGTCATATACTTATGCACAGTGGCTAATCATGACCGTGGCAGTTTTACGGGTGGGGGAAGCCGGAGTACCCGGAGAGGACCACCGAGCAACGATGAGCAACTGCCAGCTCCCCAACATCGTAACTCCGCACTGCAGCGCAGGCAGGTTAGATTGGTTGAAGACATGCGTACCATCGACGTGCAGTACGCCTTAGTACACGGCGTCATCGTGCTCCCATGTGGACAATCGGGGTTAAGTGCCTTGCCCAAGGACACAACGCAGGAGTCCGAATTGATCGCTCAGACGGTCACCCATCCAATGATTAACCGGGCACGACGTTGCTTAACTTCGGTGATCTGACGAGAACCGGTTACCGCAGCGCCACCGCGCCCCCGATAATATTAATTAGTCTACCCCCAAATAATCAATGTGGACTCTTCCAGTTGATGCCATTGAACTGACATGGAAGATACCACCAGGTTTCAGAGGGTTAAAGAGACATCACACACAACATTCACTCCTGTGTCAAATTATAACATGTTTTACACGTTCAGTTTAAAGCCAAGGCAGACGTCAAAGGCGAGGTCTTCATGTACTAACCGTCCATGTAGGTACCCCAATGTCGTTTACTGGACCTAGCATGTGGAAACCCATTATAAGGACAAGCATCCTGGGTCAAACTGTCCGGATGAGATATGTTACTCAGAGAAAGTTCGTATGAAAAGAGTTACAAAGACAAACTGAACAGTTTGGTCCAGGCTGCATCAGATTGCATGAGCTAATAATTGGTCTGAAGAGGAAAGTTTAGTTTAGTTTTGATATTCTTCTATCTTATGGAATAAGTCCAGACTTTAAGATCAAGCGTTACTTTAATTTTAACAAAATGTAGTTGTATAATCACATCATTTATCTAACAATCATACAGATTTTGGCCCGAAAAACACGAGAAACGGTACGTATCACATAATGTGTTCCTAATTCAGTATCACAAAGACGACTCATTCTGATTCCGTATCAAATAGACGACTCGTTTCCAGGAACGCGACGGGCTATCACAATAGGCGCATGAATACGTTCTATGTGCGTTTCAGTGTTCGACTCGCTGATCGCTTACAAAACAAAACAAAATTCCTTACAGTTAGCGACATAACTATTACTAGCAAATCCCCCCCCCCCCCCACACACACACAATAAATAGAAACTGAACAATTCAATATTCAAGCGTATCATCATAGGAAGTGACAGAGTGAAAAATTTGACAAAACAACTTGAAAATTGCGGTGACAGCGTTACTCATTGTTAGCGTGCACAACAATATAGTTCCATTAGATGTTTTTTTTTAAACTTTTTCTCGTCCAACATTATGTCCGAAAACTGTATTAATAATTTAAGATTTAATCTGTTTATAAAATTATGTGACAGAATTGTTAGATAAATGAATTATCATGATAATGCGCATGTCCTGTGATTTGCATCAGATTCTCAGTGGTGTCCAAAAATGGGATCACAACTCGCCGGCAAAGCCGGCTCGTTGAGATCTCATTCAGGACACCACCTCGAATCTGATACAAATCACAGGGCATGCACATTATCATGATAATCTGTATTTATCACACTGTGATGTCTTATAAAAGCAATCTGCTATATGTAGGAGTTTTGACCATGATGGACAGGCAACTAAGAATTACAATACCATATATATTTGACACTCAAATCACTGATCCATGTAGATCGAACAGGACAAATTTTAATTCCATGTTATAATAAATGGCTGAAAGAGTACTTCTCCAGAAATACAATTAGCAATTAACTTACTATAATTATGTATCTCTACAATAACTTATCGGGAGTAACAACTATGGTTGAATGCCACATACTCTTCCCTGTCGTAATCCGAATTGTGTCAAATCCTTTTTGTGACATGAAGATTCACTAAACTACATTTACATGAGTGGGAGAGGGAGGGGCGGAAGTTGTTTTTTTTTTTGTATTGTTTTACACACGTGGCAGCAGATAGTATTAGGATTTTTTTGTTTATAAAAACTTTCTGAAATTATGTTGGACTAGTTTGTCCTTCAATGAACAAGCAATGGCCAGCAAGATTAGGAAGGAGAGATGCAAGCCAATGCCGATATTCCCAAGAAACACGACTGCACACTATCAGACTAAGTAGACCACAATTTCAAGTAGTTTCAAGTTGATATTTGAAAATACCTGCCTTGGATTTCAGTTTGTCTGATGCAGATTTGCCAACGATTTCTGTATAATAATGTGGGCAGCATAAGCGGCGAGTAAAAACATGGAATGTATATGGATTTGGACTTACCTACATCCCTAATATAATAGTTTATATGTTTTAAATGGCCTGGTTGACTATATAATTGATAATAACAGGTTAAACAAGCACAGAACTTACAGTTAAAACCAGAAGTCCTGTCATGAAATGCGCACAAATAGCACGTCGATCTGCGCGTTAATCTACGCGATATGACCATAGAAAAGCTATCGAATTTTGTACATACGGCCTGTGCACACGCAATGTTTCAACCAATGGACCTCCGGGTAACCCGGAGGTCCATTGGCAGAAACATTGCCCGTGTTCGCTATGAGTAACTAGGAGAATCTGTCGTGCTTTGGATGCCATTCGATATGGCAATTGCGCGCAATTAAGCCAAGATAAGCGCACAGTTCGTGACAGGACTTCTGGTTTTAACTGTAGTGATTTTAGATGGAGGACAAAAGTTGCATTTTTCGTCATTTACGCGTTTTTTTCCGGCCTTGAACCACTCACCCCTCCCTAATGTTCGAATCGGGAATCAGATTCGATATCGCTCCCGAATCAGGCCATGGATGTCGATATCGAATCGGATCTTCGCAGGGCTACAAATCAGGGCTGAAGGGCACCGGAAGCAGTGGGCATGGGCATCTTCATCTGTGACCCGAGAGAGTGACGTATCAGTAATATTGGGACCCTTAGGCCACATACTGTAATTATTCAGTTCATTATAATGTTATGTTCTAGCACACTGACTGGGTTAAACATTCTATACAGCATAATATCCACCCGACCTTGACTAGCTTAAGAAGTTCTAGTTGTGATTAGTGGTTACAGTGGGGGCGCGGTGGTGTTGCGGTAAGCGGTTCTCGTCAGATCACCAAAGTTAGGCAACGTCGAGCCCGGTTAATCCTCGGATGGGTGACCGTCTGAGCGATCGATTCGGACTTCCGCGTTGTGTCCTTGGGCAAGGCACTTAACCTTGTTTGTCCACATGGGGACACGATGACGCCGTCTACTAAGGCGTACTGTACGTCGATTGTGCGCATGTCTTCAACCATTCTAACCCTGCTTGTGGAACAGTTCGGAGTTACGATGTTGGGGAGCTGGCAGCTGCTCGTCGTTGCTTGGTGGTTCTCTCCGGGTACTCCGGCTTCCTCCACCCGTAAAACTGTCGTGGCCATGATTAGCCATTGTGCATAAGTATGTGACCTTAAACACCAATAAATAAATAAATAAATAAATAAATAAATAAATAAATAAATAAATAAATAAATAAATAAATAAATAAATAAATAGTGGTTACAGTATGACCGTCGTAGACTAGTCACTTTCCACACTGGACGCAATAATATTAGATTCCAAAAAACAATTATAGGAGTAAGAGTCCAAAATTTAATTAATGAAGCACCGGGTACAACATTAAATAAAATTTTCCTGATGGTGATTTTCATTCGTTCTTTCGTTCGTTCCTGTGTTCGTTCCTGTGTTAGTTGTCAGCTCCTTAACCGTAAAGGAGTTATGTTGACATTGGTTGGTTTCGGATACTGCTTCGACGGTTTGATGTAACAACTTGTACAGAATGCATCCACATTTCGTCTCCTGAGTTCCAATGTGTCCTGTGTGTCAGTAGGCACACAGAACACAGTGGAATTCAGGGGACGATTTGTAAATGAATTAAAGTTCAAATTGTTTCGTCATTTGGACTACTGTCTCATGTCGTCATGTGCCACGTACACACGTTGGAGTTGTTTTTTTTTTTTGTTTTTTTTTTTTGGGGGGGGGGGGGGTAAAAACGTCTAATTGTTGGGGGCCCGTAGAAGACGCCCTAACCTCGTTGTAAGGGCGACACGGCACTACCCTGAGGCCAAGGTGGCAGTGCGTGCCCTTTCTCGCCAGAAGTGCACTATTGGAAGAGACTCTGCTTTCCGGGAACTGCATACTTGAGAAACACAATTTAGTGCACACACTTGAGCTAATCAGCTCATCAACAAACAATGAATCAATACATTCGATGGGCTGAGATATATACATCTTTTATTGGGGTTTAACGACACTTTGTCAGCCAGGGTCACTTCGTTTTGGACAGTTCTACGAGTGGAAGAAGTCAGAGCACCCGGATAAAATCACCAAGCACGGCCAGCAACTGCCAGCCTCACCAACGTACTAACTCCGCACAAGTATAGTTAGCATTGGCTGAAGACAAGTGCACCATCGACATGCAGTACGCCTAAGTACACAGTACCACAGAGCACCCTCCCCCACTTTCCCACGTGGGCAATGCTGATGAAGTACCATGTCCATGGATAGAACGCATTTAGCCCCCATGGTTGGGATCGAACCGTCGACCTTTCGGTGTGAAGTCCAATGCCATAACCACTGAGCCAGTGTGTTCCTGTGTCAATAGTATTGAGTGTCACTCGGGGGGGGGGGCGGTGGCTCAGTAGGTAGAGGTGCAGGCTGCAAGCCGAGAGGACCTCGGTTCGAATCCTACCTGCGGCAACCGCGTTGTGTCCTTGGGCAAGACACTTCACCCCGATTGCCTACATGGGGGCACGATGACGCTGTGTACTGAGGCGTACTGCACATCGATGGTGCGCATGTTTTCAACCAATCTAACCTTGCCTGTGCTGCGGTGCAGAGTTCAGAGTTACGATGTTGGAGAGCTGACAGCTGCTCGTCGTTGCTCGGTGGTTCTCTCCGGGTACTCCGGCTTCCTCCATCCGTAAACCTGTCACGGTCACGATTAGCCATTGTGCATAAGTATGTGACCTTAAACACCAATAAATAAAACATGGGTTATGACCCCTCGTTCCAACGAGGGGTCATAACCTATGTTTTTGAGACAAAAAATGAAAAAAAATAGTTATTCAAGAATTATTTTTGCAAGTGTCGTCTGCTTTTCAGGTTAGGTAAAGGGTTAAAGAGTGAAAATTACCGTCAGCAAACTTTTAATTAATGAAGCACCGGATTGTTCCTATAATTAGTATTCGTCCTCTGAGTTCCAATGTGTTCTATTATGCCTACTGGCAGCCCACTGGCACACAGAACACATAGGAACTCAGGGGACGTATTTGCAATCTTCTAAGTTTATTGCGTCCTTGGAAATAATGCCCACCACGTGGAAAGTGACCAGTCCACGGGTGTCGTACTGTAACGCTTTATGTATTTTTACTATGATTCTACTATATATAAAAAAGCCTATGACATAATTTTTAGCTTTACTCACCAACCTTGGTGAACACGCCACAATTGGATTTCAATAGTTAAAATTTACTCCTACAGTTGACCTGTGGCGACCTCGCCTTGAATGCAAACTTGTCTAAATTTATCACTCGTCGCCTCGTGAAGAGTGAAATGAAACTGGCAATTATTTATTACGTTTTTAAATAAGTTTACCTCATAAGATACCAAAAATTAACAAACACACGTTATCTCATGTTAATAAAGCACCCATAACTCGAAAAAGTATGTTATTATGTTACTAAAATGAAAAAGGCCCCGTGATTTGCGCATTTCTTTTTCCATTTCGTTTTGGCTATAACACTGACAGCGGAAGTACCACCCACCGGAGCTCATGTAAACAAAAACAGATTCTCACATATGTACGTCTGCTGTTCAGTAAAATCGAGACAAAATAATAGCGACTGTTAATAATCTGATGATCATGGTATAAATAAAATATACCCAAAGTAGCTTGGTGTACCAAATGTTCACCACTCGTAGTGAAGTGGTGTTAACCGCACGCCAAAGGCTCGCGGTTAACACCACTTCACCACTCTTGGTGAACATTTGGTACACCAAGCTCCTACGGGTATTTTCTATATTTACAAAATTCCAATTTCAATTTCTCCCCAGCGAAAGGAAATTTCCGACTTGGAAGGCTAAGGTGATATTTCCAAAGTTGTAAAAAATCCGTAACTTGGGGTGAAAAGGTTAAGCTATTCCTGAACTGTGTCATGCGACATGTCAAAGTTGTTAATTGAACTCTCTTTAATAGATTTGAAAAGTGAAATGCCACTGAGCCATGAAACTTTCGAGTGGCGATCATGATACCGAACGTTTAATCACCATATGACCTGTATTTTTTTTTACTGCGCTCTTAACACTGTCATGAAGGAAGTAGAATTCCCAATGTAAGATATGACGTGATATTTCGTCAGCTTTCTTATATTTGCACATCTATATAATGCTACCACCTATTTGGTTAGGTTTAAATGCACACAGAAGACATGCAACGATCAAATGAAACCTGAGGAAAAATAACATGCTCTTCGATAAACACCAGTTTCAAAGACATCGGGGTAAGTAGACTGCCACCTTCATCATGAAAAGGTTCGTTACAATGTTTCCGTTACTTGATGTGGTGTTAAAGAATGAATGGGGTAATTTATCAAAAACATAGCTCATGGTATTTTATATACGGAAGACTCATGGAGTTAATGTCGTGTGCATTTGAACAGAACACCATGAGTGTGGGATGAAGCTCTGAACGCTCCAGTCTATTTCTGTCAGAAATTTCACGCTGTCGTGACCTGAACCAGTCTAGCCTTCAAAAAGGCCATCGTCCATGTTTGGATTCACTCGTCTGGACTATTTCAGCTGGTTGGAAAAGCGAACCGACGGTTCGCTTTTTCGACCAACTGATATATTCTGGGCGATTGAATCTGAAAAAAAATCACAAAAATTCATTTTTTTGTGAATCAAAACTAGAAAATATTGCTCAATCCAGACTTGATTTGATAGACATTTTGGTGACATCACAATCAAACATGAAGATTTACCACAACCGTAGTTTGGGATTACGCCGTGTAAAGTTCCTCACATTATGTTGATATCTTGATATTTTCAAGGGGAATTAAATACTTATTGATTCAAATATCTATAACAAGGACAGGAAAGGATACTTGTGTTTATTTGTAAGAGAATGCACATCACATTACATCTACGATCGTCTGCGCGCAAATGTCCACAAACTGTAGGTAAACAAACTGCCCATAACATTCCAGTCAGAGCTAGACACTTATTTACTTATTGTTGTTTAAGGTCACATACTTACGCACAATGGCTAATCGTGACCGTGACAGTTTTACGGGTAGAGAAAGCCGGTGTACCTGGAGAGAACCATCAAGCATCGACGGGCAATTGTCAGCTCCTCAACATTCTAACTCTGTTCAAGCTCCACTCAAGCAGAGTTACAGCGGTTGAAGACATGTGCACCATCGACGTGCAGTACGCCTTAGTACACGGCGTCATCGTGCCCCATGTGGGCAACCGGGATAAAGTGCCCTACCCAAGGACACAACGCGGATCGTCCTGGGCGGGGATCGAACTCGGAACCTCTAGCATAGAAGTCCAACAGTCTACCACTGAGCTACCGCGCTCCTAGTCAGAACTTGATAGCTTTGTCATCCAACGATGCACGGCCAACGCCGAAGCACCCAACAATGACGGGAAGGCGACTGTCGCTCGATTTGGTTCTAAGCCACTGAATATGGCGTACCCCGACGCTCGTTTTGAATGAAATGTGTCAAAATATGGCTATAGCTCTACAACATACTAAACTTTCAGAAAAATCAGACGCATTTTAATTTTGGATCATACAGTTAAAACTAGAAGTCCTGTCACGAAATGCGCACAAATAGTACGTCGATCTGCGCGTTAATCTACGCGTTATGGCCATAGTAAGGCTATCAAATTCTGTACATATGGCCTATGCACAAACAATGTTTCAGCTAATGGACCTCCGGCGATTGCGCGCAATTTCTCCGCGCAATTAAGCCTAGATAAGCAGGACTTCTAGTTTTAACTGTATGACCCCTACGACGTCACCGCAGCGTTTGGGTTTTACGGTTGAGAATTTCCTTTGGATGGCAATACATTTTAAGATACTTCTTTGCGGAAACAGCAGTAGCACAATTTGGAAAGGCGGGGACTGAAAATGAGGTTGAAAATAAAAGGTATAAAAAAGAGTGAAATTGGCAACGCTGGCATCGGCTGCCTAAATGTTAAATGATTAAATAACATTGAACAATTTCGAATGAGTAGAAGACATTGCATGAAGTTTCGAATCTGTTTCGTTTATAAATACGCAGCGACGTGAACCAGAGTGCAGCGCTTTCAATGAAATATGACGTAAAAATGTCAAATGGCGGCAAATCGAAAAACAAAAACAGCTATGTCCAAATTTCTTTTCGCTCAGCAGCATATCCAAAAATCATAAAAATCAGAAGCATTTTAATTTTTGACCATATGACTATGACCCCCCCCCCCCCCCCCCCCCCAACACACACACACACACACCCTCCTTCACCCCTCGTGACGTCACCTCAACGTTCGGGTATAAAGCTTGGGAATTTCCTTGGAGGGCAATACATTTTTAGATATACTTTTTTTCGGCGAAGATTATATTTCCAAAATTTTAGAAAGATAGATTGAAAAATAAACTGGAAATTTAAATCTTTAAAACAACTCTTGGAGTACGGCTCTTTCAAACGAGTTGAAATTCCAAAAAATAAAACGAGATGGATCAACTTTAGATAACCGGAAATGGAAATGCGAACTTTTAAAGCTGTAGCTTTCAGAATTATCACAAAATCAGCGTTTTTAATGAGAAAATACTAAATTTAGAAGTGACGTTAGCCCTAAAACATAGTGGAATAATGAAAAACAAATTCAGCGTTTTTAATGAGAAATGCTAAAATCTGAAATGACGTAAAAAACGTCAAAAAATGGCGGAATGTTTAAAAGCCAAAAGACAGCTGTCTCTTAATTTGTTTTAGTTCTACAACATACTAAAATTTCATGAAAATCCGACAAGATTAAATTCTTCCGACTTATAACCCATATGACGTCACATGAGGCAATAAAAATTTATCGGGAATAAATACATTTTTAGACAACTTTTTGATGGAGGTGGGATAAGAAAATTTGGAAAGAGAGGGATTTGAACTGTTGAAAAATATCAAAAATTTGAAATTCGCATCTCTCTGATCGGGGATAGAATTTCGGAAAGCAAATGGTTGTTCGGGTGGAATTTTCATATTTCTGATTAATGTACCAAATTTCGTTAGTGTGGACTAAGGGGAAGTACCCAAAATTTTGGTCTGAAGAAAGAAAGAAGAAAAAGGCTTGCAATCGTAGTAAATCATTCCAACTTCATTGGATGACTCAATTAAATTGGCGGGCTGAGAGTTTGTGTGGAATATTCACCCATATTTCACCCAGATAAAGTGCTTGGAAAAATGGCAAGAGGAACACGAGCTCTAACGTGCATAAAGAATTTCGACGGGATCGCGATCCGATTGACATTCTCTCTCCGCTTCCCTTCTCGCATCATTGTGGAATCACATCCATCAAAAACGAAATATGTGAACACTGATTCGGAGATGCTATTCTCAATCGTTTTTATCGCTGCTGTCAGGAGGGTGGGGGGGGG
The DNA here is from genome assembly GCA_031216915.1 of Pictodentalium vernedei. Classification (NCBI taxonomy): domain Eukaryota; kingdom Metazoa; phylum Mollusca; class Scaphopoda; order Dentaliida; family Dentaliidae; genus Pictodentalium; species Pictodentalium vernedei. The sequence continues at coordinate 60,991,274 of CM062294.1, read as the reverse complement.
GGGGCACCAAAATTTTGCAAGACGTGACGTGGGGGTGGGTGGGTCTCTTGAGTGCGCCAAAAATGTGCATTTCCAACTTGTGCAATTTTTGTTAATTTTTTAAAAATATATTAATATATCAGCTAATATATACCATCATTTGTGTTTCAAACCTTAAAGATGATGTTGTACATCACACTCTTAGCATAAATACAACATCAGGAGGCTTTATATGTGAGAATATTGGGCTTAAACTGGGAAAATGCCACACGTTAGTAGGGGGTGGGTGTCTTGTTCGAAATGCAGAAAATGTGCAGACAATATTTTGGGAACAATTCAAATGAAAATTTGTTCCCGTATTTGTACACCTGCTCTGGCCTAGGCTGATAATGAATAGCTTGTCATTTGTAGATTGGGGCCCACAGCAGCCCACATAGGATTAAATTGGTGGTACCAGTTTAACCCTTTACCTAACATGAAAAGCAGACGATACTTGCCAAAAAATGATTGAATAACTAATTTTTTTCATTTTTTGTCTCAAAAACATAGGTTATGACCCCTCGTTGGAACGAGCTCGACAAGCTCGTTCCAACGAGGGGTCATAACCTATGTTTTTGAGACAAAAAATGAAAAAAATAATGAAAATTAATTGGCGATTTTCGAGAATAGCGCTGGCCGGTTTTGGCCGTTACGTTGGGTAAAGGGTTAAAAGCATGCTTGTACATCACTGCCCACGCGTGAATTACGACCTGTCCACGTAGACTTGTCATTTGTAGATTGGGGCCCACAGCAGCCCACATAGGTTTAAATTGGTGGTACCAGTTTAACCCTTTACCTAACATGAAAAGCAGACGATACTTGCCAAAAAATGATTGAATAACTAATTTTTTTCATTTTTTGTCTCAAAAACATAGGTTATGACCCCTCATTGGAACGATCTCGACGAGCTCGTTCCAATGAGGGGTCATAACCTATGTTTTGAGACAAAAAATGAAAAAAATAATAAAAATTAATTGGCGATTTTTGAGAGTAGCGCTGGCCGGTTTTGGCCGTTACGTTGGGTAAAGGGTTAAGAACATTATGAAAACCCCCTAAAGACAGCTGTGCCTACTAAGTTTATAAGCTTATTTTGGATTTTAATGGGAGAGTGGGGGGTGGGTGTCTGAGAACGGTAGTAGAAAATTTGTACGTAGGGGTGGGTGGGTGTAAAAAGGAGCCGAATAAAAAATAGGACGTTACGTCTTGCAAATTTTTAGTGGCCCCCTTGCTTCTGTCGTGATTTCTGTGTTTTCTACCTCAAATCTCGACCCATAGCTGTACGTATGTATGGATCGTATAATAATAATAATAATAATAATAATAATAATAATAATAATAATAATAATAATAATAATAAAGTCAGTTTAGTGCCATGAATCCACATAAAGTGCTCTCAGGCTTCACAAAGTGGAACACCCCCCCCCCCCCCCCCCCACTAAAAAAAAAAAAACAGATAAAAACGCATACTCAGACGTGGAAATGCATTTTGAAAAAGATAAGTTTTGAGACACTTTTTGAATGACGTGTATCTAAGTGGTGACTTCAGGTGATTAGACAAAGTGTTCCATTTTGATCTCGAAAAAATATCACTTCTAAAATCACTTTACTGTACATTTTACGAACAGGGTTCCTGGAAGTGACGGTGGTACTAAAGACAAAGTGGTCGAAGGTGTGCACATATGCAACCGAAACGATCAATAGCTCACAACCCCTTACTTATATCGTCATGAAAATCGACTTTCGATAAAATTATCTTCCTTGATATTATTAGACGAGCGAGGAATGTCCAATTAAGAAGCAAGTTATTGTTGAGAAAACTTCTATGACGTAGAAAATAAAGTCCAGTTTTCTTTTGTTACTCTTAATAAACGAAAAATAACAGACAGCTCTCAGAGCTGTCTGTTGTTTTCGTTTATTAAAAGTAACAAAAGGAAACTTGACTTTTTTATAGCAAGCTAATTTGAAGTAACTAGTTCACTGATAATCCGCCATTAAGAATATCTATCAGTATTACAGCTATCAGCACTAAATTGTCCACTTTGGCTTTCCGTTTAGCGAATGTCATTTATTTATTTATGTATTAGGGTTTAACGACACTTTAACAGTCAAGGTCATATCGCGTCGGTGACAGTTTTACGGGTGGAGGAAATCGGAGTACCCGCAGAGAACCACCGAGCAACGACGAGCAGCTGCCAGCTCCCCAACATCGTAACTCCGCACTGCAGCACAGGCAGTGTTAGATTGGTTGAAGACATGCGCACCATAGACGAGCAGTACGCCTTAGTACACGGCGTCACCGTGTCCCCATGTGGACAATCGGGGTTGAGTGCCTTGCCCAAGGACACAACGCTGGAGTCCGAATTGATCGCTCGAACGTTCACCTATCCAAGGATCAATCGGGCTCGACGTTGCTTAACTAATCTGATCTGACGAGAAACGGTTACCGCAACGCCACCGCGACCCCATTTTACAGTCATTTGCATGCTTTTTTATTCTTCCCAGGAAAAAAATAACAAATCTCACCTCCTCGACTTTACATTACTAGAATGCATAGTGTCGGTCTTTCGACGTTCACACTGTTGATATGATGAACAGAAATAAAATCATAGAACATCAAAAGATAGTGAAACGCCGTTTTCTTACTTTTAACTGGGTTCCAAGAGAGAATAACAGTGAAACTTTCAAACTGATTGGAGGAAAATTTAGAAACGCCAGCTTCGGTATTTTATACTACTTAACAGCAAAATGCATCAAGCTTGTGAAATGATTGATGGGGGCTTGTATGGCTTTACGAGATATATTCATACTTACAGGGTTTTCTTCAGCATTGTAGTCGACATGCCAACGTTTTGCCCATTTGCAATCCACGTTTAGGTCTTTATTTAAAATTTCACTCGCTATATTATCGTCGTGAACAATTAAGTATTAGGATGTGCCGTCGTCATACACACAGGTGACTTAGTCCACTTGATCCGTCAAATAATTGATGTCTAACAAAAGCGGTCCCAGTACTGAACCTTGAGGAACATCAGCTGTTATTTTGCTTTCCGATTTTTGACACAAGCATTGGGTTTTGTTTTCAAGATAGCTCTGTAACCATGACATCAATTCGCCTCTTATTGCCAAAGAATACAGTTTATGTAGCAGTCTCGTGTACCATACGCGATCAAAGGTTTTACTTATGTAACAGAAAACCACTCTTACCTCTTTACCTTCATCGAGAGCTTTCGCTAAGAAAATATTTATTTCTATTAACTGGTAGACTGTGATACTGCTGGCATTTATTAGTAATTCATGAATGGAAACGTTTGGACAATTGTTTAGTGGTGGGTTTAAATCTTATCCTCTCACGTTACGAATCGGCGCATTCGCCCACCTGCGTAATTTACATATCGAGAAGTCAAAATGTTTCAAAGAATGTCAACGAAAGCATATGAAAGAGCTGGTCGAGTGCGTTGCATTTAGGGCCAGCAATACGGTTCTGTTGAAATGTTTAGAAAAAATTAAAAAGAAGATGACCGATTGGGGATGTGAACCTCTTTTTTCCCGACTGCCATGACTCAAGTCTCGACTGAATAATTAATCCACCTACATCATCTTGTCCACATTCTTTGAAGGCGTGCATTGGTGAAGTAGTTGAACTATTTGTCAATAGGTGTTACAGAAAAGTCAGGACGTAGACAGAACGGCATTCGCGTTCGAACGCGTTTGATGTTCTGTATTTATCATATGACTGGTCCGTTTTGTTCACTTTAAAACATTTGATATTTTGTTTTCATATTAATCAGTGATAAATAAAGCCTTCCGTCAATTTCATTGGTCAATTTCAAAACTGGACAATTTGATTGGCTAAACAAAATACAACTGGGTCACATTTTCATAATTTCAGTAGGGAGAATTTACGTTATCTGTCCTATTTAGGGTGGGTTATATTGTATTAATCTTTACCTACAAGAAAAACGCCATTCATTTTTTTTATATTTTCACTTTTTGCTTCCAAAACATAGGTTATGACCACTCAATGGAACGAGCTCGACGAGCTCGTTCCAATGAGGGGTCATAACCTATGTTTTGGAAGCAAAAAATGAATTTTTTTTAGTTATACGAGGATGTTTTTTCCAAGTGACGTCTGCAACTCAAGTTAGGTGATGGGTTAAAAAGTCATACTAAGTGGCTAATTTGTGCGTGTGTGTGTCATACGATAAACAGAATATGAAATGGGTGTTTTTCTCATATAATATTTATGAAATTCGTCCGAATTTTTCGTTTGGGCTCGTCAGAGGCACGCCAAAACGGAAAATTCTAAGACTCGTTTCATAAATATTATGCGAGAAAAACACTCATTCCATATCCTCTATTTATTGCACGCATGCAGTTTGCTTAAAATATATTAAAAAACAAATTATTGCCAAAAATAACCCAAAAGTAAAAAAAAAGATGTAGTTAAATAGTCCAAACACGTGATCTGTATTGTTCAAGGACAATACAAAAAAAATATTGTTCGCTTCGGTTTTTGCAGAAAAGGCGTGTATTGCATGAAAATAAAAGCACAGGTGTGCAATAAATTTGTTTAGTTTAAACAATATTTATTCAGCAAGTAATATAATACATACAGGTAATAAATTATAATATAACTGTAATACAGAGTGTGTAATACAGTGATATGCATTATAGCGAGGAATCATAAACAAGTTGTGTGAAAGGATTCAGCAGAAAGCTATAAGCTTATATAAGCCGTCTCCTGAAAATAAAAGCATAGATGTGCAATAAATTTGTTTACATGTAGTAGTCGTGATGTATGGGCATCCCAAGTTTATATTTAATTAACACGTACCAGACTCATTTCCTTAATTACTCCAGATCTCCATTAGCATGAGAGCAACTCTGTACTTATTTCGCGCCTGTTCTATGAAATCCCCATCTATAGCAACACTAAATCATGCGGAGAATAAATAAAAAATCCGTTCCGCACATATGTGAGGAACAAAATCGTTCACGGCCTATTTTTATAAAGAAGCGAAATTTCACTGGAATTTTGATTGGCTATAAAATATGTTCTTTTTGTTGATAGTTGTCAAATGGATTTCTGAGTGTCTTTCTAATAATTGTTCTTATAGACGTTAAGGCGTGTAATAAACATAGAACGACACACGCGTGTGAATGGGTTAATCGATATGGTACTTGTGCCATCTCGGAAAGCTAAAACTCGAGGCCTGTGGCGTCTCGTTCTATCCTTCCGCGCTGGCAATCGATTAAGTCATTCACACACGCGTGTCGTTCTGTGTATAGATGACACGAAATGCAATATGGCCGTTCTGTCTTCTGTGTATGTGGCGGGAATCAAAGAAGCAAATGTCGTCCCTTAACAATAAAAAGTACAAGAGAGAAACGATATCGGAGACGCCAATCTATAGATGAAACGTCCTGACTGGAAAATTATTGGGAGCAGAACCCACCGCCCCTTATTCAACCTCCTATGTGTATTGGCTAAAAACGTTTAAATCAAAAAGGCGTTCGTGAATTGCAGTCCCCGAAATTACTCCCAGAAATCGACAATATCGTGGTAAAACCCGTCGAAGACTACCATGGCTTTTACTGTATATCAACTTTGACAATTGTCGTTGGCGAAGTGTGGGGGTTGGTAACATGTCAAAGGCGTTATTAGTTTAACGGTAACTAAAGAGGTGCGTAAACTAAAAGTTAATAAAAAACTGTCTGCGATTCCGATATTAAATGGGTGTGCAGAGAACAATTCATTATTTTTATAACTCCACAGTTGCCTTATAGTTTAGGAATGTAGGGGTGAATTTTCCCTGGCCGCAGGAATACACCCAGATTCTTATAAAACACAATATGAACTGGAAACTCCGGCTTCGAAAGTGGGCCGAAATATTCAGATTGTATACTTTTTACTTAGTGTAAAGTCCAAATTAAAGTTTTGCTAAGAAGAGTTCGAACATGTAAAACGAGATTAGTTTTGTTTCTATAGGTTTGGTAAGTAGTCAAGTCTCGACTGCCTCAGTATAAAGACAACCACAACCTGGCTGGAGAACATTATTGGTATAAGGCCAAACAAGCTTTTGGTTCTCATGTAATCTCTCATTAAAAAATGAACCGTTGAACATTTTTATTGGCTGGTTGATTCAGTGGCGTAGCCAGCCCAAAGCAAGTGTGTGTGTGTGGGGGGGAGGAGGGGGGAGGGGCAACCTCGCAGAGCCTGGCTGAGCTCCATTTTAATCGGGGGGGGGGGGGGTGAGAGTGGTGTGTGCGGGAAAAGCTTTCCAAGCCTTCACATCTCAGAATTTTGCGTCCTTAAAGATTGAGCTAGATAACCAAGGCAACAATAACCAGGGTTTCCACTAGAGGGAAATAAATGTGTCCGATATGGGGCTGCCAGAGGTCGTCGATGGGGGGTTTTGAACCCTGAATTTAAAATTTTGATTTCCAGGGTTCAAAAACCCCCATATCCTTGCATCTGAGAGGATATTTTGATGTTTTTCATGTATTGACGACAGTCAGTGTCTACCTTTTCACCGACACAGATATTAGGACAAGCAATCTACACATCTACAACCTAATTCCCATGGACCTTAGCCTCCTACGATTTTTATGCCATTTTTGGACATATTTCGAGGACCAACTTTGAAGAAAAGTGGGGGGGGGGGCGCCCCCCACCCTTGGCAACGCCACTGGATTGATTGATTGATTGATTGATTGATTGATTGATTGATTGATTGATTGATTGATTGATTGATTCATTCATTCATTCATTCATTCATTCATTCATTCATTCATTCATTCAGCAGTATACGAATAGCATAAATATATACAGTACACACCACACAATAACTCAAACTGTAGACGTGTATACCGCAGGGAGATGTCATAGCCAGATTGGTTGTCTACCTGTCGTCTCCTGGAAACTTATATCTCACAACACTGGCATCAGACTGCCAAACAACCGTTAATCTGCCTTGTGGCTGGTGGCTCGGTTCAAGTATCTTTACTAACTGCCCACATCTTGCAGCACAGGAAATTGGCTGAACGTATTGACAAATGCAATATTTGTTTATTATTTACCCACCCCACCCCTGCCCTTCCCCTCACTGTCTTCTGTCCTTTTGATGTTTTTTGGCCATTGGAATTGATTGATAGATTTTGAACAAGTATAAGAGTAAATATTGGTGCACAATTAATTTGTACCAAATAGTATGACGGGTAAGAATTATCGGCTGTGATAAGAAAGACAAGAGAAGAGAGTGAGAAAGAAACAGAGAAAGGGAGAGTGAACGTTTTAATGTTGGCTTGCAATGTTTTCCAAATTTGAAATCATGATACTTTAAAATTTCACCTATTTTGATCGGTGTTTATTTATTTTCACATGTTTTCAACAAAGCATAATTAAAATACAATGTCTGTTTATAATATTTGTTTTGTAAAAATCCCGTTTGCTCTGTTCTGTAGAAAACAACTCAAATATTATGAGAATGGCATTTATTTTTAGGAAAAAGTGAAAATATAAACTATAACTTAACACAATTCTGTGAATTTGCTTCATATTGTATGTGAAATTAAATTATTTAATATGTGTGGATTTCGCTTATTACAGTTTATAAACTGTAACAAGGCAAGAACATGTGAACAAATTGTTCCGACGAAAAATAATTTAGCGCTCTATCAGTTATCAAACAAAACAGAATAAAAAAATAAATACAATAGCCTTCCTCCCTCATTAATTTAAAAAAAAAATTGTGTTGACTGAGAACCAAATGTATTTTTATTTGGCCTAACATGATGATTATGTATTTATTTATTTATTGGTGTTTAAGGTCACATACTTATGCACAATGGCTAATCATGACCGTGACAGTTTTACGGGTGGAGGAAGCCTGAGTACCCGGAGAGAACCACCGAGCAACGACGAGCAACTGTCAGCTTCCCAACATCGTAACTCCACACTGCAGCACAGGCATGGTTAGATTGGTTGAAGACATGCGCACCATCTATGTACAGTACGCCTTAGTACATGGCGTCATCGTGCCCCCATGTGGACAATGGGAGTTAAGTGCTCAGACTGTCACCCATCCGAGGACCTACCAGGCTCGAGGTTGCTCAACTTCGTTGATCTGACGAGAACCGGTTACCACAATGCCACCGCGCCCCCCTAACATGATGATTTTCCTGGAGATTCCTGAAAGTAGTTCATCTGGTTGGAGCAACAGCGTTGTAAAACTCTGACTTCAGGATTTTTCCAGCAGGTCTACAGGACACTCATTACCAATTTCACAGCATGCTCTGAACATCATCGTTTGAAGTTCTGGGCAATATATTGGTCTGGTGGTCTCGAAGGCGCTGCGTGCCTAGGCTTGACTGCCCGTGTGTGTAGTCAAGATATAACTAGAAATCAGGATCACTAGCTGTAAGTTAAGAAACTTGTTGCAATACATGTAGAAACGTCTGTTCTGGAGTGTCAAAGTTTGCTCTAATGGGAATTAGGCCTTTAAGAATTAAGATGTTGCTGCAGTTTCATGACAGACAGTCATTATGAATAAACCGTGTAGTAACTTTATGAGTGAAGTTTCATGTTTTTACAAACTTCCAGTTTCTACTCAGCGGAAGTAACTATCCCATTTGTAGGGGATAGTTTACAAAATCTACAACTGGGCCTATTTACAAAATCAAGAACGTCCTTGAGTTGGGAAGATAATAATTAAACTATTTGTGAACCGCGTCTTGCGGCATAACATTGTTTTCATTTGTAACCCCATTTATAATAATAACAATAACACTTTGACAGGCAGCTGATTTGTCTAGGTTCGCAGATATGATGTCTTTGCAGGGATATATTTAGTCTAAATTTGTGAGAATCCACTTGGATTCTCGTGAAAATGGTCGTGAAAATCCTTACATACTATGAGTGTCCCAGGATCTCATGACGCCACCATGATTCAACCACTGTTGTATACTGATAACACATGTTAACCTTTTACCCAACACACCTTTTTAATTTTTAAAACTAAATTTGATAATTTTTAAACAATAAATAATAAATAAATGATAAACTAATTAAATGAACAATATTTACCACTAAAATCTTACAAATATGGCTGTCGTTGGAACCGGCTCAATGAGCCGGTTCCAATGACAGACATATTTGTGCAATTTTATTGACAAAGTGTCAGAATATTTCAGGCCATGTTAGCCTTCTATTGGTTAATTTGTTGCCGCTGTGTTAGATAAGGGGCTAAATTGACTCAATTCTTTTCACGCGAATCCTAGCAGAGGTGCAGCGAGAATCGACATGGATTCTCGTCGGTTTTATTGCGCGAATCTTTGTGCGAATCGATTCTCGGATTCTCGTCGAAATATAAGCCCTGCTTTGATTACCCCTCTACTCCCAAATTCCCCTAATCCCCACGCCTATTCTCTACTTCCAACACTCGGAGACGAACTACTTGATGACATCCCGTACCCCATTCTTCCCACTTTGTCCGATAAGTATACTAACCCTCTCCTTTGTGTCACCAACTAACCACGTGTCTTCCATTCTCCCATCCTACTTCTCCTTTATACTCTAAGTGAATCTTATTTTGTTAGACGGATATTTTGGACATTCTAATAAAAAGTGTTCCAGGGTCTCCACTACTCTTAAATTACATATTTGGCATTCCTTTTCACGGTTTTTCCCAATTTCCCCCTAAGATTAAACAACCGCGACCTCAGCTTAAACAGTAGCGAACGGTCTACGGTGCCAATAAGGTACTCTTCAAACCCTGACTTCTATTTATCACGCAGGCCATCAAAGGCTTCTTTGTTTTGACCCCATCTCGCCAATTAAGGTTACAATCCTCCATGACTCTTTCTCTGGTGATTTTTTACCCTGGGTTGTCCCTACTTCTACAGTACGTGGAGAGTGGATTGTAACTAAATCACCCGCGGAGTGGAGTTATCACCCAAGCTATAACTTTCAAATTGTGTACATATCGACAAAAAACGCAAGAAACGTTTCAGCCAAAGGACCTCCGGGTTTAACCCGGAGGTCCATTGGCTGAAACTTTGCTTGTGCTGGTTATGCTTTGCAACAAATTTGCAACTTTTGCTTGGGTGGAATTTCCACTCTGCGGGTGATTTAGTGATAATACACCCTCCACGTAATGTATGTCCGAGATCTCCATTGAGTAGTTATCTACTAACTCCTCCATGTGGTCCATCCACCCCGTCTTTGTGTTCGAATTCCAAATATTCTGGAAGATTAATTTCCACCATCGACTCTCGGGTAGATTTACCAAATATTTAAGATGCCAGAGTTTCATTAAGTCCACCCTGTCCTTGACCTTCATCCACCCAAGCCCTGCTGCTAGTACTGCGACATAAATTAGTGTTCTTCAATTGGCGAAGAAGACTTTTCAATCTTATTTATTTGCCGCCTATCGGGACTGAACCCGTATCGCAGCAGTCGACCTCATCGTTCCAACGATCACACGCGTTACCTTTCGACCAACGAAACGCAACGTTAGAGTTGAAAATTGAAAGGCGACTATGCTATGACACATTCGGGTGACCATTTTACCCTTTGAACTCTAGTGGCATCTTCAATGCCAGTACAATGGCAGCAATTAGAAGTGTCCATATTTATTATTTGGGGTAGACCAATCAATATTATCAACGTTCCGCCTCGGGGCTGCACGTTGAAAATATTGATTGGTCTACCCCACACATTTTCGGAACAGCCATCCTATATAACGACGTTATGACGTACCATGTTCCGGGCCGGAAAAGTGGCAGCTCGGGTTCAGAGGGTTCAGATGATCACTTTTGCGATCACCGTATAAAATGTGACCATGACCTGTACTTTTTTGTAAAGTAAAATTTCCCATCTAAGATAAGGTATTGCGTCACCCATCCTATATTTGTACATCAATATAATTCCCCTGCATTTGGTTAGGTATAACTTCACACAGAAACCATTAACGATCAAATGAAACCATCGGAAAACATACTATTATAAACGATAATTTCAAAGACATTCACGGTGAGTGCATTCTGATATTCTTTATACATTGGTTCGCTAAAGCATTTCGCTTTCGGCCTGTTGGAGTAAAGACCTGAAAGGGGGATTTTTTTTAAGTATATAGTTCATGTTTTTATATATGAAATACCTCAGAAGTTTATGTCGAGTGCATTCCAACAGAATATTCACCAAGATTCCACCCAGATAAAGTGTTTTGGAAGAAACAGAAAACAAACTAGAGTATTGCGATCAATACAGTGCACTGAGAATTTCCATTCCGATCCGGTCGAGGTATTTCTCTTTGCTCCCCTCCACGCATCATTAATAATAATAACACTTTGGCTGACTGTCGACTTGTCGCGGTTCTTATGTGAGAAGGCCTTGATTAACCCTGGTCTATGCCTCCACGCCTCCCCTATCCCCTCCCACGTCACCCGGAAACGAACTGTTTGATTACATCCCGTCCCTTATTCTTCCCAAGCTCTCCGATAAACACACTAACCCTCTCGTTTGTGTCACCCACTAACCAAATATCCTTCATTCTCCTATCTAACTTCCCCGTTATACTCTCAGTGAATCTTATTCTGTTAGCCTGGTACTTTGGACATTCTAATAGAAAGTGGAAAGTGTTCCAGGATCTCCACTACTCCTAAAGTACACAGCTGGCACTCCCTTTCATCGTCTTTCCCATCTTTTGCACAAAGCTCCAACGACCGCGACCTCAGCTTAAACGGCAGTGACTCCTGAAAGGTACCATCAAGGTACTATTCGAAACATAGCTTCTCTTTATCCCACAGGCCACCTAAATACATCTTTGCTTTGACCCCCTCCCCCTCCCCCCTTCATCAATTACGGTTACAATCCCCATGCCCCATGACCTTTTCTACGACGATTGTTTACCTTGGGTGTACCCACTTGTAAGTCCGAGTTCTTCGTTGAATATTTCTCTATTAACTCCCCCATTTGGTCCATCCACCCTGTCTTTGTATTTGAATTTCAAATATTCTGGAACATTATGTCCACTGAGTTCCAATGTGTTCTATGTGCCTACTGGCACATAGAACACATTGGAACTCAGGGGACGATTAGTGTACACCATCGGTTGTCGTGGAAATTTACCAAGTTGTTAAGAATTGTTGAATCCCATCCGTCCACAAAGAAATGTATGAACGTGAATGGAACATTATATTTTCATTATTTTCAATATTTTGAACATGAAATCTCGACCCACTGGTGTAAGTGTGTCCCGATTAGAATGCGATCTGATGGCATAAAATACCATTTCTTTGATCAAAGTACCGTACAGTAGGTTCCTGCGAAGCTTCGAGATTCGATTCGATTTCGAATCTTAAGCTCATATTCGATTCGATTCGAAATCAGCTGCCAGATTCGCTTCCTTTCAAACCTTCACACGGGAATATAGCTTGGTATTAGTCATTGTCGTCGTCTCTCAAAACGTACACTGCAAAAAATATAGGTTCTCTTTAGAACCAAAACTGGTTCTAATCTTGTCCCTGAGATGGAACCAGTTCTGTTTAAACAGTATTTATTTCAAATCAAATAAATTTACCAATATTAGTGTTCAATGTTAACAGAATATTACATGAACTGAGGTAGATTCAGCAGTAAACTTGGAGCTTATTCAACGCAGTCGCCAAACAGTTTGAAACAAAGGAGATATGAACAGTTGGCATATCGAACCAGTTTTGGTTCTGTATAGAACCAAAACTGGTTCGATATGCCAACTGTTCATATTTCCTTTGCTTAAAAATGATTTGAGACAACCTCGTATGAGCTCTAAACTTACGGCTGAAACCCCCTCAATTTATGTTTAATTCTGTAAATATTTAATGTTAATCTTTATAAATTTATTTGATTTGAAATAAATACTGTTTAAACAGAACTGGTTCCATATCAGGGACAAGATTAGAACCAGTTTTGGTTCTAAAGAGAACCTATATTTTTTGCAGTGTATAGTTCAGATGGAATGTGTACGTAAATAAAGCTGAAAATAAAGACTGAGTGTAATGTTATCTATGGGGCACGGTGGCGTTGTGGTAACCGGTTCTCGTCAGATCACCGAAGTTAAGCAAGTTAGTCCTTGGATGGGTGACCGTCTGAGCGATCGATTTGGACTCCCGCGTTGTGTCCTTGAGCAAGGCACTTCATCCCGATTGACCACATGGGGGCACGATGACGCCGTGTACTAAGGCGTACTGCACGTCGATGGTGCGTATGTCTTCAACCAATCTAACCCTGCCTGTGCTGCAGTGCGGAGTGACGATGTTGAGGAGCTGGCAGCTGCTCGTCGTTGCTCGGTGGTTCTCTACGGGTACTCCGGCTTCCTCTACCCTTAAAACTGTCACCGACACGATATGACCTTGGCTGTTAAAGTGTCGTTAAACCCTAATAAATAAATAAATAAATAATGTTATCTATATTACCATAAAGAGCATCTGATCCATGCCACGTCCCATCTTAATCCCAGTCTCACTACTCTCTATCGCTGTTGAAAACAATGTTAAAGTTTCCAAACAGTGTTGACGATGAACTGTTGCTAGCGGCTAGTCCTGTGTTGGGCTTCGCGATTTTTTAGTTTGGGAATCGATTAATCGTCGCAATTAATCGATAGTAATCGATTAATCGTACCTAGATGACCCTCCCTCTCCCTTTCTTTGAAGTCGTTAAAAATGAAGTTGAAGTCAGTTGACCTACCTCAAGTAAACAACGAAGACGATCCTATTTTAGATACATTCAAAGCTTTGATGTTCTGAACTTTTGAACCGTCAGTGTAATAATCAAGACCGGTCGGCAGTTGCGAACTTCGCAACTGCCGACCGGTCTTGATTATTACACCGACGGTTCAAAAGTTCAGAACATCAAAGCTTTGAACGTACCTAAAAGACAAATGCTTCTAATGGCTTCTTGAGGTTTCACGTAGACGTTCGTGACCTTTTACCTTCAGAAACAATAGTTTTTTATCCATTTTTTTAATTATTAAACGTTTAAAACGGGGTAAAATTTACCGATTCTTCGACAACGAAAAATACTAATCGATTTCGGCGTGAACGATCGACAATCGATTATTCGATTAGTCGTGACAGCCCTAGTCCTGTGCAGTACTTAGTGCTGATAAGTCTAGCACCCGTTCCTGGATACTATTCCAACTGCAGCATCAAGGCATGCCTTCTAGGAAGGCATGCCTTGATGATGTAGCTGGACTATTTTTTTATCAGTCGGGACTTGAGCCGTCACAGTAGGAACAATCAGGATTTAGAGTCTACCCTCCCCTTATCGGTCATCTTCAAAATGCCCAGAATTTGATTAGAGATTCGATTCGATTTTGAATAATAGACTCGATTCGATTCGAGATTCAATTCGAATCGAAAATGTGTGATTCGCAGAGCCCTACCCTACCGTACAGGTACGCCGAATTGGACATTTTGGGCCCCAGCAGCGCAAATGGGGTACTACAGACCACCATTTCTAAGAGATTTTGCGAATGGAACTCCGAGCAGTGGCGGTTGATCTAAATCTAAATGCACAGAAGAGGGGGGAGGGTTGGGGTGCGTTGCACGTATCCAATCGGTTGATCTAAATAGCTAAACAGAAATTGAGCAGTTCTTAACTACAACGAATTTTATATTTTTTATTGGAGGGTTTAACAACATTTTTGACAACCAGCGTCGCCTCGTATTGAACAGTTTTACGAGTGGAGGAAGCTGGAGTACCCAAAGAGAACCACCGAGCAGCGGCGAGCAACTGTCGAACTCCCCAACGTATCAACTCCGCACAGGCAGGGTTAGCATTGTGGAGGACAAGTGCATCATCGACGTTTAGTGCCACAGCGGCCTCATGTGGGCAATCAGGATTAAGTGCCTTGTCTGGGGACACAACGCAGTTACTCCTGGCAGAGATGAAACTGTGGACTTTTCGGTCTGAAGTTCAGTGTCCCACCGACTGAGCCACCGCGCTCCCAGACGCTTAGAGATAGATAGATAGATAGTTTATTTGAATTTTCTTGAACACATAATCTACCTTACGGCGTTAGGCGGTAAAGAAGCCAGAACTGACTCCCTTAATTTGAAAAACCTGTAGACCATGTTACAGACTGATGCCCCCGTAGTTATTTGATTGTTTTGCATAATGCTGTCGAACTGGCTTTCCCTGTTCATCCCACTGAACTCTCCATTATTGTGCAACAAAATAACAAACAGTTCACTTCTCAGGGATGAATAGGCTGGACAGTCCACCAGAAAGTGCATCTCATCCTCGATTTCTCCAAGGTTACATACTTTACACAGCCGTTCTACAACCGGGACCGGGGGTTGTACATGGCGACCCTGTTCAATTGCGAGAGTGTGGTTACTTATTCGTAACCGTGTAAAATATGTTCTCGCCTCTATCGATTGAGTATGCACCAAATAATGCTCTATTTTATATTCTGCTTTAAATAAGCGGTACGTTCTGAGTTTATTTTTCCCAGAACGTCTGTTATCGTCATGTATATCAGCTCTGAAACGAGCATAATGTTCACCTATCAATTGTTCCTTCAAACATATGAAGACTTACATGTATATGAGACTTACAGTAAATTCCCTTTTCAGCAGTGTTTAAAGAAAACATATTCTTGAGAGGAATGCTTTCTTGACATAAAAATGAACTTAATGGGTTTTTCCAATGCAATGAAAGACGACATAATTTATTTGACCATTTTCGCAACCCAAGGCCAAAAAAAAAAATACATTTGGTTGTCGAGAATTTTTTTTCTTCAGATTAATGATGGGTGGAGGTTTTTATTATTATTGTTTTTGTTTGTTTGTCGTTCAGTTATATTTATGCACCTTTTTGAAAAATAAATAACTTCACATAATTCAGTTTTACACACTCAATTCGATATATTTTAATTAAATAACCCTGTTAATTGAATATAATTTACCATTTCTTCAACACAAATTTGACCTGTTAATTGCACATAACCTACAAAGTAAGCTCCGGTTATTTCCAAATATTACTTCCAGATTGGTGACCACTGAGCGATTGATTCGGGTGCTTCCCGAAGTCGTGGCTGGTATACGATCAGCGATGTTTGAGTGTGTGACTCTTCGACGCCGAATCTCGTGCCAGATGTGAACGTTGGGGAATTTTCACCAGTACTACGCAATCCTCACCGTGCCTAAGTGTAAAATAGGGACCTGTTGAGGCGATTGCCTTACGTGCCCATCTGTGGTGCACCGGCAGTATGCTCCGTAGAGTTGAGCTGAGAATGTCATGGAATGAACAAAGGATGAGTACGACTTTGATACGGTGTAATAATGTTGGATTCTAGACTTTAACATCGCATTATTATTATTATTATTATTATTATTATTATTATTATTATTATAATTATTATTATTATTATTTGTATTATTATTATTATTATTATTAATGCCAAATATCAAGAAATTAAGCTGATAATCACCAATTACCTCTTGCTGATAGGCTTATCTGAGCTCAGGACATCGAGTACATGCATTTAATCTATGGTGTCTTGTTTTACAGAGCTCTTAGAGCTCTGACAAATACGATATTTAAGGAATAGTGCATGGCTTGGAGTTGACTACGCCCATGTAGTGCCCAGTGAGGTGGTGTAGTTTCCGCCGCGAAGCGGAGGGAACTACACCACCTCACTGGGCACTATATGGGCGTAGTCAACGACAAGACATGCACTAATCCTTATATTATATCGAACACCCATCAAGAAAAACATCTGTCCGATTTGTTAATCCATTACCAAGGTAGCAGCCCTACCAACCAGCGTTATATAGAAAAAAATACCATGTAGTTTTTAAAAAAAACATTTTCTTCTTCCAAAACACGGCTAACTTGGATTATTGATATGAGCAGAAGACAGATTTTGAATCGGTCGGCAAGGGGAAACAAAACATTTCCCCCCAACGGAACTGTGTATTCTAGAAGTGCGCAACTCGCGAATGAAAGCTAATTTTTTTTTTAAATTTGACAACGCAGTTTGATAATTTCCACACATTTGTCACACATTTGCATTACCGAATGGGTCAGTACGGGATACAAAGCTCCGAAGATTCAACTGAATTCCATTATTTATTCGTTTACTGCCCAAAACATACAATTAAATAGCGAAATAATATGAACAGCGAAACAAACGATTTTTCATATCCGGACGCGTTCTCATGAAAGTTGGACCCAGGTATGGATCATTCTCTTCGAAACGAGATATGGATAATCTTCTCAAGGAATAAAATGAATGCCTCGAAAAATGTGACTTCAACAATGGAAAAGCGATACATTTTTCCACAAAGATTTCTTTCCGGGTCGTTTTGTGGATGTTGTACCTCTGTGGATCGATTTTTAAATTTGGCCTGAACAGTATTATTTGCCCAGTATGAAAAGAAAACTGATATAGTAGTGTGCTAAAATAGAAAACGTGCAATGCATGGGTGCAGTGCCTGGTCAGTTCTGTGGATGCAAACTACACGAAATAGGGTATCATCTTTCAGCCAATCAGAATGCAAGGAAGTCACGTGAGATATAATATAACAGAATAAATGCTCAGCTCATCACTAGAAAACAGAAAAGTGACCACATCCCTGTTAATTGAATCGATCACGATTTCATACTAATTTTAGAAGAGACTGCAAGCCACTTAAAATGTTCAGCGCGGTGGTTTAGTTTCAGTTTGGGATTGTCTAAGAACCCAAACCATTTATTTATTTATTGGTGTTTAAGGTCACATATTTTTGCACAATGGCTAATCATGACCACAACATGAGTATCAACTCAAGACCAGGGGTGAGCGTTAATAAGCCGTGGTGCCCATTTTAGAGAGGATTTGCTCCTCCCAAGCACAGGTGACTGGGTCCCATTTTACCAGTGAAACAGAGCCTGCTTACCTCAGTGAATATGCACTCACGGCTTCACTTCCCGGGGTTCCCGCGGGGAACCCAAACCATTGTTTTGGTCCAAAAATCACAACCGACCTGCGTTATTCACAAAAACTAATTCTTTTGTTTTTATTTTATTTTGTGCCTCAAAAATATAGCTTATGACCCTTCATTGGAATTTGGTTCTCGTCAGATCACCGAAGTTAAGCAACGTCGAGCGCGGTTTGTAGTTGGATGGGTGACCATTTCAGCGACTGATTCGCGCTCCCGCGTTGTGTCCTTGCGCAAGGCACTTAACCCCGATTGCCTACATGGGGGCACAATGACGTTGTGTACTAAATCGTACTGCACGTCGATGGTGCGCATGTCTTCAACCAATCTAACCTTGCCTGTGTCGCGGTGCAGAGTTCAGAGTTACGATGCTGGAGAGCTGACAGCTGCTCGTTGTTGCTCGGTGGTTCTCTCCGGGTACTCCGGCTTCCTTCACCCGTAAAACTGTCACGGTCACGATTAGCCATTGTGCATAAGTATGTGACCTTAAACACCAATAAATAAATAAATAAATATACATTGGAATTTTCATATTTGTTATCCTAGAATTGTTTTTGCAGCTGTTGTTTGTTATTCGTATTAGACAATAAATAATAATAATAATAATAATACTAATAATAATAATAATAATAATAATAATAATAATAATAATAATAATAATAATAACCGGCCAAGTTAATATCCAGCAACTACATAAAACGGTCCTACTTGGTACCGCACGAATATATTGAGAGAGTCACTTGCCATCACATGTTAATCCAAGATATCCTCAGGTGCACAAAATAATAATAATAATAATAATATTAATAATAATAATAATAATAATAACAATAATAATAATAGTGTTCGAAAAAGTGAGGAAGGACATCCTCCGCCCTTTGTTTCTGCTACCACTGTCTTCAGGTCCATCACAAATATTCATAAGCTGAAAATGATTGTGTCTCTCCCGCCTTCAAAATAATTTTAGAAATGATCCATGAATGCACGATCCAGGGTTTCGTTGTCTTTGGCAGTGTTCCTAAATCCACATTATCCTGAAAACATTTTGCTACCCTATGAAACCCTGTCGCTGCATCTTGGAAGTCTTTTGAATTCCTAGTTTTGTTCTGTGATATCGCCTTGTGAAAAAGTATTTTATTATCAGTTCTGGTACGAATATTGTAGCATACTTCCAGGAACCGTTTATGCCTGCTATCAACAATGTGAGTTGAACTCATATATTTTACGTGTTCTGTACACCACATCATTCATTTTATGCATAATCTGTGTATATTTATTTGAAAATTATGGATTTTTTTAGATATGGGAATTTTCTAAGTAAATTGCTTTTCCCTACTTACGAGTATATATCACCTTAATCCTTTGAGACTTTAATTATCCTGACGTTCAAACGTCACTGGGAATTCAGTTTCTTCAAAGTTTTTCAAAATGCGACGTCAGACGTCAGAAAAAACAAATAATAATAATAATTTATTTATATAGCGCTTTTCTCGACGAGCTCGTTCCAACGAGGGGTCATAACCTATGTTTTTGAGACAAAAAATGAAAAAGCAATGAAAATTAATTGGCGATTTTTGAGAATAGCGCTAGCCGGTTTTGGCCGTCACGTTAGGTAAAGGGTTAATAAAAAACATTAAAAATATTGGTACTTGTTATTTCAAACAAAACACCGGCTAGTGCCTTAGATGCAATTACCCCACGCCCCCACCCCACCCCCACCCCCAACACCAAAAATCCAACTTTATATACATTTGGTCTGAGGGTATTTTGTCCGAGGGTATTTTGTCCTACCCATTGAGGGTATTATGTCCTAAGGGTATTTTTTTTAGGGTATTATGTCCTAAGGGTATTTTGTCCGAGGGTATTTTGTCCTACCCATTGAGGGTATTATGTCCTAAGGGTATTTTGTCCGAGGGTATTTTGTCCTACCCATTGAGGGTATTATGTCCTATGGGTATTTTTTTTTAGGGTATTATGTCCTAAGGGTATTTTGTCCGAGGGTATTTTGTCCTACCCATTGAGGGTATTATGTCCTAAGGGTATTATGTCCTAAGGGTATTTTGTCCGAGGGTATTTTGTCCTACCCATTGAGGGTATTATGTCCTAAGGGTATTTTTTTTAGGGTATTATGTCCTAAGGGTATTTTGTCCGAGGGTATTTTGTCCGGATACCATTTCTATAGTACTCGGCAGGAAAATAAGTGGAGTTCGTGAAATGAATCACACATCGAAGTTAAAAATTCGACAATATTTCGAAATTTCAATTTTTATATGAAATTCTCGTACCCTTAATGTTAATTTTACTGATAGATTTAGGAAATTAAGGGGTGTTATTCTTTAACCTCAATGAGAACCCATCTTATCTGAAAATGCTAGGAATCAGGGCCGGATTACGATTTTGTAGGACCCTGGGCTACATATACTGTGAGGCCAGGGGCCCCCAGTAATAATTAACAATGTATAGGATAACGTAAATTCAAACTGCATCACAGAACAATGTTCTGTCAGTACTTTTGTTTTTGGTGCACGCACAACCGCAAAGCAATGACGAAAGAAGCTGAAAGAAAGTTTCGATGGAATGAGCGATTTCTTATAAGGTCCTAAGCGAGTATAAGATCGCCTCATTGTAATTTGGATTGCCAGTGTCAATGAGTTGGAATAATGGGCAAGAAAAAAATTCCAGGACATTATGCAGTATATTAATTGAGCCCTTTTTAAAGAGATACTTCGGCATACTTATACATTTATTCTGCATTTACAAATGAAGTAACTTTTCACAGTAAATTAATTACACTTAATCTTTGGAGGCCCTCAGCTGGCGGAGGCCCCTGGGCTGCAGCCAATACACGTCATGCCTTAATCCGGCACTGTTAGGAATATTTGCTTCTTAACCCTCTACCTAACGTAACGGCCAAAACCGGCCAGCACTATTCTCAAATATCGCCAATTAATTTTCATCATTTTTTTCATTTTTTGTCTCAAAAACATAGGTTATGACCTCTCGTTGGAACGAGCTCGTCGAGCTCGTTCCAACGAGGGGTCATAACCTATGTTTTTGAGACAAAAAATGAAGAAAATTAGTTATTCAAGAATTATTTTGCAAGTGTCGTCTGCTTTTCAGGTTAGGTAAAGGGTTAAGATGCATTTTCTAAATATCCAAACATGAAGTAAAAATCGCACCGCGTTAAAAAGGTCCCAGAGGTGTAATTAAAAGTGAAATTCGGGCCAGGGGAGGGGGGTGCACGTAAGACCACTTTTTATATGAAAACGCCAGAAATATTCATTTCGTAAGAGGTATTTTTTAATATCGGACCATAGAGCTAATATCGCGCAGAGTTACATGATCGTGAAGTGTGATTAATAGTGAAAATCGGGCCTGGGAAACGCGACAAAGGAAGGCCCCCTCTTATCTGAAAACACCAAGAAAATTCGTTTGTTAAGTTACGTTTTTTGTGATCACTGAATTTGAGAGGAGAATGTTCGAGCCGAAAATCACGGACGTATACTAAAATGTAATTGAAAGTGACTTTTGTTGTTTTTTAGGCGCCCTCTGAAGGTCAGAAATGCGCAAATTGAGAAATGCGTTTTCTTCAATAGTGTAATGTTACTAACAATTCGAGAGCATCAAACTATTCGTACGCGATATTGCAATCAACCCTTTGAACCCTCGTTTCCTGGAATGGTATCGCCGTTGTGTACACTTACAGTGAGATGGGTCAGTCCAATATCAACATATAGGGAGGATAACATAATAACTGCAGTTTGCAGCCGTCAATGCCCCGTGTATTGACCTCTTAAAATAATGCAAAAATGGGGCGAAATTATGTCTTGGGCCGAAAAATCGGTCATACAAGTTCAAAGATTTAACCCTTTACCTAAACTGAAAAGCAGACGACACTTGCAAAAATAATTCTTGAATAACTATTTTTTTTTCATTTTTTGTCTCAAAAACATAGGTTATGACCCCTCGTGGGAACGAGCTCGACGAGCTCGTTTCAACGAGGGGTCATAACCTATGTTTTTGAGACAAAAAATGAAAAAAATAATGAAAATTAATTGGCGATTTTTGAGAATAGCGCTGGCCGGTTTTGGTCGTTACGTTAGGTAAAGGGTTAAAACACTCTGGGCTTTCTAACAAGAAGCGTTCCATGCGATTTATTTACTGCCAGAAATATAACTGTCACATTAATCATTTATTCAAAGCCCAGTATTTTGAAATTTAGTGATGTTTACAAATTAACTGCTTCCCTTTTGTGCAAGCTTAGAAAAATATTAATTTTTTTAACAATATTAATTCCACTGGCGGAATTCTTGCAAGATAAGCTGGAGGACGGATACAGATACCCAAAACACTGAAAACAAAAAACAAATAACAACAACAACAACAACAACAACAACAACAACAACAACAAAACATAACCTAATTCTTAGCAAAACTTGCAAAGCATTGCTTCCCATGATTTCGAAAGAAATTGAGACCGATGTCCGAGCTCTAACATCCGTGATTGACAGTTTTCATTGGTGTCATCCCAACAAGACGAGTCCCAACACGACGAATGGGTAAAATATACCCAAGGACAATTTTTTTCTTTTATTAATTATAGGTAAAATTAATAAAAAAAAAAAGATTTAAAAAGTGTACATTTACGCTATTTGAGGTATGTTGGGGTAATTGTTTTACATGTTTCAGTAGTTGCTGAGCAGTTAGGCTAAAGAAAATTAATCTTTTGATTCTCAGACAGCGGCTCATTCGTTTTTTCAGCCCGCGTTCGTCATATTTATTTCGGAGGCAAAATTCAAAATGTATAAAGGTATTATAGGGTGTGATTTTAGCGGTATCGCATCGCGATTTGCGATGCAAACTGTCGTATACATTGATACAGTATTGTTTTTCTCTTCGCGAAATGCGACACGATTCTCATATGTATGTAGAAAATAAATATTTATTTAACTGGTTGAGGGCTTGATTATTTTTGGTGGTCTGAATTTGTTCATCAAAAATTGTTTATTACAAATTATTGGAGAGTGCCAACAGGCACTCTCCAATAATTTGTAATAGAACAAATTTGTATAAACAAATTATTTTTTTAAGTTTGACTGTATACGAAACATGGGCAAGGAAAGTGTTGGCCTTTGGACTGGTACCCTCATTTTTGAAAGTACCGATTGTGGCTTCTAGCACCCAACCAATTAAAAAAACTCCTTTTATTTTTTGAACTCCATTTTAATTGTTCTATATTAATTTGTGTTGTATGATCACAGTTACAACAAAAACTATCAGTGAAATCAACATGAAAGTTCTAGTATTTAATTTTAGGCTCTCACAACTGGACTTTTGGCATCGGCGACCATTCCATCAGGAATAAAAAATAAAAATAACAAACGCCCTCCCTCGTTCGTTTTAAAAAAAATGCCTGAGAATCAATTATTTAATTTTGTTTGGCCTTATTATTATTTTTTTTTTATTGTTTATCTCTGGAACGCCCACATTCACAGTCGAACTTGAGCAAAAGTTTATTTCCGTAGAAATTTCAATGGTTATATTTTTAAATCTTTTTTTTTTTTTTGGTCTTTTCTATTTTTATGAATTGTTTTAAAATTTGATTGATAAAAAGATACAAAAAAAAAGAAAATTAATCTTTTGATTCTCAGGCAGCGGCGCATTCGTTTTTTCGGCCCGCGTTCGTCATATTTATTTCGGAGGCAAAATTCAAAATGTATAAAACTATTATAGCGTGTGATTTTAGCGGTATCGCATCGCGATTTGCGATGCAAACTGTCGTATACATTGATACAGAATTGTTTTTCTCTTCGCGAAATGCGACACGATTCTCATATGTATGTAGAAAATAAATATTTATTTAACTGGTTGAGGGCTAAATTATTTTTGGTGGTCTGAATTTGTTCATCAAAAATTGTTTATTACAAATTATTGGAGAGTGCCAACAGGCACTCTCCAATAATTTGTAATAGAACAAATTTGTAGAAACAAACTATTTTTTTATGTTTGACTGAATACGAAACATGGGCAAGGAAAGTGTTGGCCTTTGGACTGGTACCCTCATTTTTTGAAAGTCCCGATTGTGGCTTCTAGCACTCAACCAATTAAAAAAATCTCCTATAAATTTGTTGATCTCCAGTTTAATTGTTCTACATTAATTTGTGCTGTATGATCACTGTTACAACAACAACTATGAGTGAAATCAACATGGAAGTTCTAGTATTTAATTTTAGGCTCTCACAACTGGACTTTAGGCATCGGCGACCATTTCATCAGGAATAAAAAATAAAAATAACAAACGCCATCCCTCATTCGTTTTAAAAAAATGCCTGAGATCAATTATTTAATTTTGTTTGACCTTATTATTATTTTTTTTTATTTTTTATCTCTGGAACGCCCACATTCACAGTCGAATTTGAGCAAAAGTTTATATCCGTAGAAATTTCAATGGTTATAACTTTAAATCTTTTTTTTTTTTCGGTCTCTTCCATTTTTATGAATTTTTTTTAAAATTTGATTGATAAAAAGATACAAAAAAAAAAGAAAATTAATCTTTTGATTCTCAGGCAGCGGCGCATTCGTTTTTTCGGCCCGCGTTCGTCATATTTATTTCGGAGGCAAAATTCAAAATGTATAAAACTATTATAGCGTGTGAGTTTAGCGGTATCGCATCGCGATTTGCGATGCAAAATGTTGTATACATTGATACAGTATCGTTATTCTCTTCGCGAAATGCGACACGATTCTCATATGTATGTACAAAATAAATATTTATTTAACTGGTTGAGAGCGAGATTATTTTTGGTGCTCTGAATTTGTTCATCAAAAATTGTCAAAAATTGTTTTATTACAAATCATTGGAGAGGGGGGTCAACAGGCACTCTCCGATAATTTGTAATATAATATAATACTTTATTTTTACGACATGAGCATTGTATACAAAATAAACATTTCTGAGTACAAAGTTTTAATAACAGAATTCTTTCTGCACATATCGTAGGGAGACGACATAGCCAGATTGGCTGTCTACCTGTCACCCCCCAAAGAAAAAACAAAACAAAACATATGTTCTTGCTTCAACACTGCGAATGGACTAAGGACCAGGAACACTGCTGCCCAGCGTCTGAGAACACTGCGGGTGATGTAATATAATAAGTTTGTATAAACGAACAATTATTTATGTTTGAGTGAATACAAAACATGGGGAAAGAAAGTGTTGGCTTTTGCGCTGGTACCCTCATTTTTTGAAAGGCCCGATTGTGGCTTCTAGTACTCAACCAGTAAAACAACTCCTTATTTTTTGATCCCCACATTAGTTGTTCTGTATTGAATTTGTGTTGTGTGATCACTGTTACAACAAAACCTATCAGTGAAATCAATATGGAATCTCTAGTATTTAATTTTAAGCTCTCACAACCGGATTTTGGGCATAGGTGACCATTCCATCGGGAATAAAAAATAAAAATAAAAACCGCACTCCCTTATTTGTTTTAAAAGAAATTGCCTGAGAAGCAATTATTTAATTTTGTTTGGCCTTATTTTTTATTTTAAATCTGTGGATCGCCGATATCCACAGTCTAACCTGAGGAAGAGTTTATTTCCGTAGTGATTTCAATGGTTATATCTTTAAATCTTTTTTTTTGGTATTTTCTTTTTTTATGAATTTTTTAAAAATTTGATCGATTAAAAGATACAAAAAAATTCGCAGACAGCGTCTCATTACAATGCGTGGCGCCTTTATTAGTTGAAATCACTTTGTCCGACATTAAGCCGTGTTGGCAGTTTACGGTGCAATATTAACTAACAAAGAACACACAACACTTTTCTCTCTATCTCTTGTAATAATAATAATAATAATAATTGATTTTGTAAAAGCGTGAAACCACGAAGAGTGCCCTAAAACGCTTCACAGAAATAAATAGACAAAACTACATGTATGTTTCAATGAGTCGTTTTGTATTCAATGAGTCAGATGTGCGTAGGAAGAAAACGTCGAGACCGAAGGTCGAGACGTTTTCTTTCCACGCACATCTGACGAATTGAATACAAAACGACTCATTGAAACATACATGTGGTTTTGTATTTATTACATGTCCCAAGCACCTACTGACCTAATTTTCTTTTCTATCAACGGTGGTAAACACCATGCACTTTGTGCAGTCGCATTGCATAAAAAAAGTCCCGGTTGGAACAGGTTGGTGTGCAATACGGAATTCCGTATTGCACAGCCGTATTGCACGCCGTATTGCATAAGAGAGACTGCATGGGCATGCAATGAAAGCGTTTAGGGCACTCACGGGTAACAAAACGTTGTGTTCACTAAATGCAGTGTAAACTTTCAATCAGCTATCTTTATGAAAACTCACATGTGCCACTAAATGTGTATTTTAAAATAATATTGCCGACGAAGTTGGAAAAAAAAAACATTTTTTTTATATGAATTCGGATACAGGTCCCAAAAGTTAAAATCATTTCTGGTAAAGTAAGCCTTCTTGTATATTTCTTGTCATAAGTTCAACCCGTACGTAATTTATGCTTTATAAAATTGAAAAAAATAGAAAAAGTCAGTTTCTATATTTTTATACTGCTCTACGGGAAAATGCCCGACATTAGTGAAATGATACGCACATTGAGGAGTCATAACCTATGTTTTTGAGACAAAAAATTAAAAAAAAATAGTTATTCAAGAATTTGTTTTGCAAGTGTCGTCTGTTTTTCCTGTTAGGTAAAGGGTTAAAAAATAAAATTCCTCTTCAAAGTACTCTTATCGTATACATTTTTACCCAGAACCTCACAATAAATGGATTATACGGTCATTTTAATTAAATTCGTCATGTTTAGACTCTTCTTGTTGGGATTCGTCATCACCTTTTCATCACTGGAAGAGATTTCCGAGAACGTTAGCTTCTCTTAATTTCTTAACCCTTTACCTAACGAATCGCCCGCATCCGCCCGCGTAATATGCAAATTGACCAGTTGAAAAAATTATTTTTTTAAAAATATTTCAACAAAACCATATCATGTGACCCCTCAGTGGAACGAGCTCATTGAGCTCGTTCCAATGAGGGGTCACATGATATGGTTTTGTTTAATTTTTTTGAAAATTTTTAAAAAATTATATTTAAAATAATAAATTTTGATATCGTGTGCGTTGGGTAAAGGGTTAACGTCGTCAGTAAAATTAACACTAAGAGCATGACAGTTTCGTATAAAGTCTGAAAATTCAAAATGTTATTAAATTTGTATCATCAATGTGCGTATCATTTCACTAATCGTCCCCGGAGTTCCAATGTGTTCTATGTGCCAGTAGGCACATAGAACACATTGAAACTCAGGGAACGTATAGAAACTGACTTTTTCCATTTTTTTTCAATGGATTTGAAGGTTTGTCTCGTACTCGCTGTTGAATTCCTCTTTAAAAATAATAATACGTCGTTTTCACAATCTTTTGAGGTTCTGTAACCTTTTTCCTGTTCATTATTTCAACAGTGTGTGCATCGTGACATATAATATAGACACTGTTCTTTCCGTCAATATAAACGCCCAGGAGGTGAGATTTGCTAATTGTTTTCTTGAGAAGAATAAAAACTGTAAAAACACAGAACGACACACGCGTGTGAATGGGTTAATCGACATGACATGAGTTTCAGCGCGGAATGATAAAACGAGAGGCCGCAGGCCTCGAGATTTATCCTTCCGCGATGGCACAAGGGCCATATCGATTAACCCATTCACACACGAGTGTCTTTCTGTGTTTATTACACGCCTTCCTGTTTATAAAAAACAATTATTAGAAGGATATTCGTTAATTCATTTGGCAGCTATCAACAAATAGAACACATTTTATCGCCAACCAAACTGGCGAGGGGAGCCCGTGTTACTATTTCGTGCCCTGAGTTCCAGTGTGTTCTAGGTGCCTACTGCAGCCTACTGGCACATAGAAGACATTGGAACTCAGGGGACGATTTTCATCTATCGCTATCGATTCAAATTGTAATTGCGTTGCACGATTTATAGAAAACTCTAGTGAAATTTCGCTTTTATTCAATTTCGCTTTTATTTAAAAATAGTCCGTCAATGATTTTTGTTCCGCGCATATGTGCGGAACAGATTTTCATTTTTACTCATGGTTTAGTGTTGCTGTAGATTGGGGATTACATGGAACAGGCGTGTTATAAAAACACATTCGCTAAACAAAGAGAAAATGTGGACGGTTGATGTTGGTAGGTTTGATACTGATATTCTTAATGATAATTATCTGTGAGGTAGTTGCTTCTAATTAGCTTGCCATAAAAAGTTCCCGGAGCTGTCCGTTATTTTGGTTTATTAAAAGTAACAACAGGACGCATAGCTTTATGTTCTACTGAGGCCACAAGACATAGAGGTTTTCTGAACAATCACTTGTTTCTTGAATGGACGCCGGACTACTATTCCTAGAAATGTTAGACCTAGGACTATAATTCCGCGGAATAATAGTCCAGAGGGACTAATTTCCTACGGACTTCCATTCCTGTTACACCGGCGCTTCCAATAATTCCAAGGGAGATAACTTTATCGAAAGCCGGTTGTACTAGCGAAATAAATCGGGGACTAAAAAAATCCAAACCGCTACTTCAATATACATAAACAGCTATTTTCTAGTGTCGTCACTTGTTTATACCGCATATGCCCAGACTGTTGACCTACCTTTGAATTCCTAGTAGGAATCCCGAGAAAAGAAGAAGTGATTACGACGGTATATATTTTATTGTTATTTCAGTGGTGAAACAAGTTTCAGTTATAAGAATCCCGGACATTTCCTAGCGGACATTTCCCCAGTGGTCATTATCTCAGACGGACATTACATAATATGTTTTTTGTTTTTTTTTCAATAATTAAAATAAAATAATAAAATTTGATATCGTGTTTTGGGTAAAGAGTTAAAACTGCAATCGGAAAATTTTGACTCGGTGAGGAAGGGGTGGGTTGCTTATGAAATTTCCACTTGTTGGAAATCATGTGATGGTAGTGGGAATTTTGCGTACGGAATGCAGTTGAAAAAATTAGAGGTGGACACCCACACCACCACCCGAGACCCCTTTGCAACGTCAATAATTGAACGGTAATTCTTAAGCGCGCGTTGTCTTCAAATTCGTCTACTTTACTAATACTAATACTAAAAACAAATACACAAAATCACGTTCAATGAAGTACTACATAGAAAATAAAATTACGGCCGATCGAGTAATGCTTGCGCTCCGATGAAGTTTTATAGAAATTATACATCAGGCCTAAACAAAATTAAAAAAATTGTTTCGCAGTCCCTCTTTTTATGACCAATTCAAACTTTAAAAAATAAAAATTTAATGGTTTATGTCTGACATTTAACTCAAGTTAATAAAATTGATACATGTGTCCCTTCAGTTAGCATTGCAACGCCTTCTTGCACTCAAGGGACGAAATGCTATCCTGTAGATTATGGGGCCTAAAACATAAAACAAACCAATAACATGAACTTTTGATGGTAAGGTAATAATTACAAAAATAAAAAATAAAATAAAAAACCGCCTGCCCACATGCAATTTTACAAAAAATGGCATGAGAAACAAATGCTCTACATTGTGGGGCCTTAAACAATTTTTATTTTTTTTATTTTTGAGAGACTGAACTGTGCAAGTAAGCAGAGTTAAAACACAAGATTTCTTTTCTGGACGAGTGGTTTGTGAGTTTGAAACTGTTCCTGTACCGGTGTGACAGGAATAGAAGTCCGTAGGAACGTTAGTCCCTCTGGACTATTATTCCGCGGAATTATAGTCCTAGGTCTAACATTTCTAGGAATAGTAGTCCGGCGGACTACTATTCCTAGAAATGTTAGACCTAGGACTATAATTCCGCGGAATAGTAGTCCAGAGGGACTAATTTTCCTACGGACTTCCATTCCTGTCACACCGGTACTTTTTCTGGTATACTTGTGCACTGGGCGATTAGCTGCCGGAAGTAGGCTACATGTAGTTAGTGCAGTGAGATTTAAACCACCGTTTGGATTTTAAAGGAAAGTTTGTCTCTTCAAAACTGTTTCTACACAAGTTGGTGACATTCCTAATTGATAATATAAATTGATTAATAATATAAAATTAGAAACAAGAACGACACACCGATTCGTGAAAACACCAGAGAGATGAAATAAGTCACATATTAATTTATGTACCTATATTTTTGCATTACTATATTCGTGGGGGCACGGTGGCACTGTGTACTGAGGCGTACTGCACGTAGATGGGACACTTGTCTTCAACCAATGCAATCCCTGCTTGTGTGGAGATAGATTGTGAGTCTGGCAGTTGCTCGCTAGTTCTCACCGGGTACTCCGGCTTCCTCCACCCGTAAAACTGTCCGATACGAGGCGACCCCGGATGTCGAAAGTGTCGTTAAATAAATAAATAATAAATAAATAAATAAATAAATAAATAAATAAATAAATAAATAAATGAATGAATAAATAAATAAATAAATAAATAATATTCCTATAGTGCAGTCGCCGCGGACTGGTCGTAATCCACGTCTGAGCAGTGTTGTCCACGCATACGTTAACCAGGTAATAAAAATCATCATTAGCAAAGTTTTAATTAATGAAGCACCGGCTTGTATCCGATGCTTCATTAATTAAATTTTGGATGATTATTCCTGTAATTAGTGTTCGGAATCTAATAATATTGCTTCCGTGGAAATTTACCAGCCCACAGAGGCCGTAATGTACACACCTGACTGCACCATCAAACGTATAGTGATATAATGACAAATACGTTCTCTTTCGCGATCGGATCGCAATAGAATTTCTAACTCGAAGCGACACATTAACGCCGCTAGATTGAGATTTCATAAATAAAATAACAAAAGTCATGAATGAATTATGAGAAAAAGATAAAAAAGTAACATTCGACAGGTGAAATTATCCAGTGCTGTGGCCCAAAAAATATTTTAAAAATTCGACAGGTGAAATGGTACACTGCTGTGGGCAAAGAAAACAGACAGAGAATGTTTACCAGATCGCGACTCGGGTGCGATAAGAGCATACGCGCTATAAGATAAGTATCATTTAATGATTTTCCTATTAGTTTTGAATTTCGATTGTGTGTGACACTACAAATTTGAGATTTATAGTCGAACAAAGACGGAAAGAGATTAAATGGGTACTTTGTCCAAAATGAAATATATAATCCGTGAATTTAAAATTCGGCACAACGGTTCGTCGTGCCAGAATTATATTCAGTGTATGTATGCTTATGTTTGCACATTGGACTTGGCGCAATTAATCTTCGTGTAGAGATGAAAGGTTTCAATTTTTCAGATGCGGTTTTGGTTCGGTTTCAGGAAAAAATCTCGGTTTCGGTTCAGTTTTTCTGAGTGCTAAGAACATGTAGTAATAAACACTTCAAACTCCCTAACTTGCAAAAATCCCAAACAGTTTGTACAACACATTTCGTCACAAAACGACCCATTTGTTAAGTACCTTCATTCACTTCAGCCCCTATAGTCATTCATCGGGTTTCTAGTGGATCAGTTGCTAAGCCTATCGAGTCAGAAAAAAACCAACAAAATGAATTGAAGTTCA
Source organism: Pictodentalium vernedei (assembly GCA_031216915.1). Classification (NCBI taxonomy): domain Eukaryota; kingdom Metazoa; phylum Mollusca; class Scaphopoda; order Dentaliida; family Dentaliidae; genus Pictodentalium; species Pictodentalium vernedei. Next base: position 60,959,698 of record CM062294.1, on the reverse strand, counting down.
TCTAATCTATGTATGTTCTCATTGTTACATTTACACCTTTATTTACTCCTGCAGTGGACGAGTCAATAAGAGAGAAAATACGACAATTAGAACACGGAGTATTTCCCCTTTGTGGGATAGAGCAAATGGCGAGAGTAAACACACTAAAAACTAAAGTGTTAAAACTGTCCCTTTCAAAGTGTTAAACACATTCTAACTCTTAGGGTTTGATTTTAACACTCAAAGTACAATGCTTTAAGCACTTAGACATTCCAATCGTCAGACATCTGAAACTTGAATGGATGGCACTTCCCATGTGTCTAGCATTGGTGGTTCTTCCAGGACCGTCCATAATTTGATTTGCGCTTGGTGGGTACATAATTAAAAGGACACAACGCAGATGACGCGGACCAGGCTCGAGAGTTCGAGTCTGACTCGCGTCATCTGCGTTGTTTCCTTTTAAGTGTCGCTACATTACACTTGTCAAGTGGTATTATTATAACACCTGTCGAGTTCTGGGATATCTACTCTTGAACAAAGTGCTAGTTCAGCACATAGTAAGTGTTAAATACAGCACTTCAAGTGTAGTTTTTAACACTTTAGTTTTTAGCGTGTATAGTTGCCACTAGTCCAGTTCCCTCCCAATAAACTAGTTTGATCAGTTTATACATAACCACAATAAAACCGTTAGGCCGGTTCTTGCTTGGTCTTACGGTTCCGTTTTTCGGTTTGCCGCAAAAACAGGAACTGCACCAGAAAAGCACAACTATAAAACATCGTGCCGAAATTTTAAACTGAATAAAATGCCAATTCGTCACTTGAATAATAATAATAATAATAATAATAATAATAATAATAATAATAATAATAATAATAATAATAATAATAATGTTAACGTCTAGAATCCACCGCAGTGCTCTATGACTTACATTATTACCCCGTATCATAGGTGTAAACACCCTTTGTTCATTCTATGACATCCTCAGCTCAACTCTATGGATCATACTGCCGTTGTTCCACAGACAGACACGCAAGGCCAGTGCAGATGGCGCTTTGTTCTACTCAGGGACAATTTATCACTTTATTGCAGCATACACAACTCTTCTATGGTGGCTAATATGCATCATCCATAAATGTGTGTTAAACAGATTTTTTTCAATAGAGGAGGGAAGGCTAAGTGCCCGAAACCTGTTATGACAATGCTAGAACCGTTGTTTTTTCTGGATACCTTTAATTCATTTACTAACCTGAAACCAATCCTTAAGAACAAAATAACCACTGCAGCTATTGAATGTATTTGAAATGTCGACTCCATCCAATATGCAAAACACATTCCTGTCATGCCCTATACACGTATACATCACGTGAACAACGAGCTGTTGTGTCTGGTGTGTTGATAAAACTTACAAAGTAAGCAACACTTTCTAACAACGTTATTGTGACCTGGCTAACCAGTTTCAATATCTCTGTACTCCTGGTGCAATTGGTTGAGAATGTTAAACAGAACGGCATTCTGGATATGCTGTTGATATCTTCTCATCCCTGGCCATGGATGTTGTAGGTTTGGATAACGCACAACGCACACTGAATATCATTAATTTATTGTTGTGGCGGCTCCCACCCGTATGCCAAAAATATGAGACACGAACTGTGTTGCCTCCAGATTGAACTCACGCATGATGTCAGTAAACGTTTGTCAAACCTTGTCTCGACAATAAAAATCTACAGGATTTCGTCTTGCAGAGATGTTTTACGATGTCGTGTGGAGAAAGAGTGAGAGGTAGAAGGTGTTTTCGAGGATTTTCCCGAACTTTAGATATATGTCGGTATTTAATTCACACGATGGTTTATTTGAAGTAAGGGTAATGGCAAATGTCTAATAAGAGTAAAAACGATTACGTCCTTTGGACATCATTTGACTAACAAACTTTTTTCAAGTCAACCGAGTTGCAAGACCTCTCTGTTGTGATAAACTGTAGGAGGGGTTCACTATTTTGGTATACCCCCAGAGAAAAAATAATAATAATGAAAAATAAAAAAAAAAACCGAAACAATCCTAAATCCGATATATCTTTTTCAGGTTTTTAGTTTTCAAGAATCCTTCTTTAAATCAAATGTATACACGGAAAACGGCACATGAGAGCCCTCTTTTTGGAGTATCCATCACGCAATGGTCCAATCTTCACAGGGAGATGCTGGCAGTCTTATCAGCTCTGATAAATATAATTGAAACAAAGTATTTGAAGTGGCGTCAGTTTCGCTGACGCCACTCCAAATATTTTTTATCAATTTCCTTTTTTTATTTTTATGAACTTTTGTGTAATGATGCAATATCGAATCTGTTATGACATTCGACGTTGTTTGTTAAGTATTTCACATTTTCTGAATAACTTTTTTTCAGTTGGGTGTTAGAGATTGTCAAAAATGTCCTTTTTCTGTGTTATCTCCTTTCTATAAGCCAAAATGCCAGAGACGTGATACTGACTTAGGCTAGTGTTGGACACGGATGCAGGACCGGAATATATTTTTGGAAGTTGGCGTGGGAGTCCAACTAACATCGTACCACCAATGTCGCAGTGATTTTAGAGTGTTTTTTGCGTGCCTCCAATATAAAGGTAGCATAGCGTAGCGTAGTATTGTCCCAAAATGGTTTCGTTCGAAACTTTTCGAATTAATCGAATCGAGCCCTCGGGACGATTTCGAATTGAATTCAATTTCAAAGTTTCGCAGCGTTTTTGTCTTATCATTCACAGGTGACCATTCTACAGCTGATCTATTTGTTTATTGCGAATGTTATAATCTAAATGAGTCATTATGCTCCGCCCCTATTGATTATCAAGATCACTTCCATTCTCTAAATGAACTTTTAGCAACAGGTCCATGAAGAATAACAGACTCTCTGATTTTACCTTGGGGCGGCAAGTTGAAGCCACATCACCACAAGGCTTCATCATTATTTATTTATTTATTTATTTATTTATTTATTTATTTATTTATTTATTTATTTATTTATTTATTTATTGATTGATTGATTGATTGATTTTTAATGGGAGCGCGGTAGCTCAGTAGGTAGAGGTGCAGGCTGCAAGCCGAGAGGTCCTCGGTTCGAATCCCACCTGCGGCAATCGCGTTGTGTCCTTGGGCAAGACACTTCATCTCCATTGCCCGCGTGGGGGCACGATGACGCCGTGTACTAAGGGCCGTGTACTAAGGCGTACTGCACGTCGATGGTACGCATGTCTTCAACCAATCTAACCCCGCCTGTGCTGCAGTGCGGAGTTACGATGTTGGGGAGCTGGCAGCTGCTCGTCGTTGCTCGGTGGTTCTCTCCGGGTACTCCGGCTTCCTCCACCCGTAAAACTGTCGCGGCCATGCTTGTGCATAAATATGTGACCTTAAACATCAATAAATATAAATTGATGTTTAAGGTCACATATTTATGCACAATGGCTAATCATGACCGTGACAGTTTTACGGGTGGAGGAAGTCGGAGTACCCGGAGAGAACCACCGAGCAACGACGAGCAGCTGCCAGCTCCCCAACACCGCACAGCAGCACAGGCAGGGTGAGATTGGTTGAAGACCTGCGCACCATCGACGTGCAGTACGCCCTAGTACACGGCGTCATCGTGCCCCCAAGCGGGCAATGGAGATGAAGTGTCTTGCCCAAGGACACAACGCGGTTGCCGCAGGTGGGATTCGAACCGTGGACCTCTGGGCTTGCAGTCTGCACCTCTACCTACTGAGCTACCGCGGGCTTCATCATTAGATGAGCTACTTACAGAATGGTCGTCGTGGAAGGGCCTAAATCCAACAGACTCGTCGGCAATATTTCCACGCATGCGTCAACAGTAAATCTCCGACATACAACAATGGAGTCGCCCTTAAACTTTCAATGAATGAAGCACCTGGCACGGCCCGGTGCTTCTTTCACTGAATATTTGCTAAAACATACTGAGTATTATTGACTGAGAAAACTGTCCGTGGACATCACTTCGCACGCGTGGAGTTTGACCAGTCCACGGCGGCTGTACTGTGTTACCACAATAAGACCCCACAGTTGCGAATTGTGTTGTATATTCAGCTTGATGCCAACGGTATGCAGTTCATTTTTCTGTTTGTTAACATGATCCATGCACATTCGCCAAGAAACAATTACCGACAACCAGAATTGATCCAACAGCCATCACATTTCCATTTAAACCAACACAACACTTATGCTTTCTTTCGTGCCCCGACCTTCGAAGAACAGTTTGTTCTGCCGCAACTACTCACGTAACTGGTCTAAAGTTACATCTCTGTTTTCCTGAAATTTTCCATTCAAAAAAGGTTTACGGGTCAAGGACGCATGCTCAGACCAGAAACAGGTCTAAACAGGATGTATTTTGAAAACAACGTCTGTCAGTTATCAATATGTGTTTTTTTGAAAGCAATGAAACTGCACAGTTTTTTCTTGATCATATACGCCACAGGTAAAGACACCTTCCTGGTTGGAAGACAAAGTGTAAACACAGCTCACAAGGGTTTCTCCAGGGTGGCCATCGTTTTGGCCACATCCAGTAAAATTAAAAGAATGCAGTATTTTTCTCAGTCATCAAAATTTGTTCACGTGTCTTTTCCTTGCAATGATTTAAAAGAGCATGCATACAGGAATTCTCCCATGGATGTAACAAAACAAATCTACACAGAGTTAACCCTTTACCCAAAGTAACGGCCAAAACCGGCCAGCGCGATTCTCAAAAATCGCCAATGAATTTTTATTATTTTTTCATTTTTTGTCTCAAAAACATGGGTTATGACCCCTCGTTGGAACGAGCTCGTCGAGCTCGTTCCAACGAGGGGTCATAACCCATGTTTTTGAGACAAAAAATGAAAAAAATTAGTTATTCAAGAATTTTTTTTGCAAGTGTCGTCTGCTTTTCATGTTAGGTAAAGGGTTAAAACATCAGGAAACAATACTATAAAACTTTTACAACTGTATTTAATCAGGAAACAATACTATAAAACTTTTACAACTGTATTTAATCAGGAAACAATACTATAAAACTTTTACAACTGTATTTAATCAGGAAACAATACTATAAAACTTTTACAACTGTATTTAATCAGGAAACAATACTATAAAACTTTTACAACTGTATTTAATCAGGAAACAATACTATAAAACTTTTACAACTGTATTTACTCAGGAAACAATACTATAAAACTTTTACAACTGTATTTAATCAGGAAACAATACTATAAAACTTTTACAACTGTATTTAATCAGGAAACAATACTATAAAACTTTTACAACTGTATTTAATCAGGAAACAATACTATAAAACTTTTACAACTGTATTTAATCAGGAAACAATACTATAAAACTTTTACAACTGTATTTAATCAGGAAACAATACTATAAAACCTTTACAACTGTATTTTCTAGAATTGTGGTTTCTACTTATTCATATTACTGACTAAAATGAATCATTAGAATTTCTAAAGATATAGCAATTTGCCAACTGAAAAATTGTCATATCTTCGGAAATGCTAATAGTTAATTTCAACCCATTTAAAGTCATAACTAAAAAATACAATTCTAGAAAATTCAGCTGTACACGTTTTATAGTGTAACAGGCTGGTTGGTAAATGGCCTTTATACCTCGACCGCTACACTACTCTCCCCTTCTTTTGAGATTCACCACACGTGAATCTCATCCAGGTTCCCACTCATAGCGGGCGAAACACCCACAGTGCCACCTACTGCTGAGGATCGGATGAGCCCCCAAATGAAACAGGAGGAGAGATAAGTGCGGGGGCCGGGGTTCGAACCGTCGACCTCTAGCAAACAAAGCGACCGATTTACCACGAGACTAAGAGATCCGGACCAACCAGACTGGTTGATAAATGGCCTTTATAACTCGACCGCTACAATAGTTCTGAGCCCCGTCAAAGATAATTCAAGCACATCCATAGGTTATGAAGAATTTAATCTTTTGAACACCGGGGGTATATTCCATGCCAATTCAATGTTAGTAACTGGTGGAGTCCATATTCATTATTTAGGGGTAGACTAATTAATATTTTCAACATGCAGCCTTGGGGCTGCACGTTGAAAATATGGATAGGTCTACTCTAGCAATCACTTACAAGCAATCCTACTTAATGGAATTATGTCGTATCATGTTTCTGGGCCGGAAAAGCGGCTTCTCGAGTTCAATGGATTAAGTTGTGTTACCTGCACTCCCAAAAGCACAAGTAACTGTTTCGTAAGAAAGTACGCGCCCGGGGCGATGTGGCTCAGTAGGTAGAAGTGCAGGCTGCAAGCCCAGAGGTCCTCGGTTCGAATCCCATCTACGGCAACCGCGTTGTGTCCTTGGGCAAGACACTTCACCACCATTGCCCACGTGGGGGCACGGTGGCGTTGTGTATGTTGCGGAATAGAAGGAAAAGTTTATCGATCTATGATCGTCAAGTTTGATTTTTCCACGTTGTGTTTACTGGGGGTTCTGTGAGGATCCACCAGCCCGTATAGCATTTTGAGTTTCATTACCAGACGATATCAGACACAGGCTCCATATTCTGAGTTCAGTAACTTCACGAACTTGTCGTGTATAACACAACGGAGACCAGTTCCAAATTATCTACTATTTTATTTAAACTAATCAAATATAAATCTTCGCGACTAAGTGTCGTTGTCTCTGGCAATAAGTATACAATTTACAAGCAACAAAGTTCGTACTTTAACACTATGGCGGCATCCAGGTTTTTTTTCTGGTGGAGTAGTTCAGCGTTCATCAGGAGCTCAGAGACAACTTGTCTTAACAGTCAGAAATTTGTGCTTATATTCACCAAATTTCTGATGCAATACTTGGGGGTACGTGACGACCGTCAGCAGATTCTCCCTGACCTCAGGGAAACTAAGAGAAAATCCCCTGACGGGGCGGTCGCCATTTTGTAGACTCTTATACTGCCATGCAGACCGTCGGTCAGTCTGCATGCAGTCCATAGAATCTCGCTTCGCAAATAGTATTCCGCCAGGCGCCAGTTAACCGGCGGAATGTCCCGGTGACTGATGCAAAAATGCAACTCAGCGTCCCCAGTTCAATGGGGGAGTTTCACCAGGTACAGGTTATGATTTGTTAGACAGTTCGAACACCAACATCCCAGTACTACTGCCGAATGTTATTGTCCCATCTGTCAGCAAATCCTCAAATGTTACTGCCTGTTGACAATAGTGGCTCGCAAAGGTATGCCTGATATTGTCAACAGAACATCTGTCTGAACCCACAGAGTGCGTCTGTACTCTGGTCGCCAGTTTCATACAATTCCATGTAATTTCATTGTCATGTTTAAATCTGTTCCAAAACTATGGAAATCAGCTAAGAGTTAAATAAACTCGAGTCTATTGAATTCCCAAACAAAGACCCCAAGACCTCGAGCTCTTTCCCGAGCTGACAAGTGTACTTAACCCCTGTGGGCTCACTTCGCAACAGTGTACTGAGGCGTACTGCACGTCGATGGTACACATGTTTTCAACCCATGCTAACCCTGCTTTTGTGGAGTTGATATGTTGGGGATCATGCTGACAGTTGCTTGACGTTGCTCGGAGGTTCTCTCCGGGTACTCTTGCTTCCTCCACCCGTAAAACTGTCGTGATTATGATTAGCCATTGTGTGGAAATATGAGAACTTAACCCTTTACCCAACGCAACGGCCAAAACCCGGCCAGCGCTATTCACAAAAATCGCCAATTAAGTTTCATTATTAACATAGGTTATGACCCCTCTGTGAAACGAGCTCGTAGACCTCGTTCCACAGAGGCGTCACAACCTATGTTTCTGAGACAAAAAATGAAAAAAAATTAGTTATTCAAGAATTTTGTTTGCAAGTGTCGTCTGCGTTTCATGTTAGGTAAAGGGTAAAACACCAATAAATAAATAAATAAATTGTAAGAAAATACGCGATTACCAGGAAGAGCGAACCGATATCTTTGACTTCTATGCAGATGAAATGACCCGATTTGAAAATTGTTAGAGAGGAAGGGTGTCTTATCCCCCGCATCTCTATAGTTACACCAGTAGTTCTGAGACGTGAGGGTAGGTAAAGGGTCGACTGGTGCTCTCCTTTGGATACGCCACTATTGTCAACTATGAGAGTTACATACACACTGTGTACGGAAGTTGAACACCCAGTAATTTGAGTACTTATACAGTACGTGGAGAGTGGATTGTAACTAAATAACCCGCGGAGTGGAGTTATCACCCAAGCTATAACTTTCAAATTTTGTACATATCAACAAAAAACACAAGCAATGTTTCAGCCAATGGACCTCCGGGTTTCACCCGGAGGTCCATTGGCTGAAACTTTGCTGGTGCTGGTTATGCTTTGTAACAAATTTGCAATTATTGCGTGGGTGGAATCTCCACTCTGTGGGTGATTTAGTGATAATACACTCTCCACGTACTGTAGAACAATAAAATCCCATTTCTATACAAATGCTGGATCCTTTAACTGAGAAACTATCTTATGATGACGAAAAGTAATAAGAGAAATATTATTGGCGGTAAGACTATAGCATCGAAGTTTCCAAACGCACCATTTTAAAAACATAATTTACGAAAGCCTCGATGCAACGCTGGGTTTTGCGAATTCGGTGCACACTTTTTGTTGTGTGATGTGTAGATATTACATTTGCATTTTGAACGTGTTAATACTCTTTATTTCTTTCCAAAGTGTGATTTACTGGGATTTCCGGGTTTATTTGTAAACGATAACTTCATAAGTGAATTATGCAATCAACAATTGTGTCATGTATCCGTGCGCGCAAACGAAGACGCTTTGCTGTGGGTGTAATGGGGACTTCATTGTTTTTTGTTTTTTTCGCTTTTTTAACCCTTTACTTTACCTAACATGAAAAGCAGACGACATTTGCCAAAAACATCATTCTTGAATAGTTCTTATTTTCATTTTTTGTCTCCAAAACATATGTTATGACCCCTCATTGGAACGTGCTCGTTCCAATGAAGCGTCATAACCTATGTTTTAGAGACAAAAAATGAAAATAATAATGAAAATTAATTGGCGATTTGTGAGAATAGCGCTGGCCGTTACGTTAGGTAAAGGGTTAAATAATATAATTATCGTTAATAATGAAAGTAATAAACAGGGTAATCGCTTGACTGGACTGGTTACGTGAAATAATTCATTCCAGGCGAGGGACTATATTGTAAAACACTCGTGCGCATTCGCGCTCTCGTGTTTGTACAACGCCCCTCGCACCCCATGAATTATTTCACGTAACCAGTCCAGTCAAGCGATTACTCTATATTTATGCTGGCTATGGATTTTTATTTTATTTGTAATTTAAAAATGATACTTTGAAATATAGAGTATAGGTATAATTGCGGGCATTTTGTAGTGTCAGCCAAATTTTGCCTTAAAAATTAAAAACATTTTTTTTTCACCCACCCCTAACTTATATCGTCACGAAAATCTACTTTTGATGAAGTTATCTCTCTTGAATTTGTTAGACGGGCAAGAAACAGCAATTAAGAAGCAAGTAATTGGTGAGCAAACACCTATGACATCAGCAGGAAAATAAAGTCAAGTTCTCTTTCGAACATTAATAAGCGAAGAAAACAAGAGACGGCTCTCTCTCTCTCTGCGTGCCGGGTCCAGGACATTTTCCCCTTGGGCTTTTTCCCCTTGGACCTCTAAGTGCTTATAGTATCATTAAAGTCTGTATCTCACAATATATCAAAGCACGTATCATCCAGCTTTCTGTGTATACAGCAATAAAACTTGATATAGTTATGCCATACAGCACACTGTGTGTGACAGATCGACTAGTTATACTTGATATTGTATGAATTATCTATGCCTATTTTATTTTTATTTAGTACTTTGAAAATAGTGTGACATTAAATGGAACAAATTCTTTCTTTTTCTTGTAATAAAATCTTGAAATTCAATTTTTTTTTAGTTTGGGGAAAATGTCCACTCTTTTCTTCCTAACTCGAGGAAAATGTCCACCCTCTCATTTGAACTTAGGGGCAAATGCCCTAGGTGACACATTTTTTAGTGGAAAATGTCCTAGGGGAAAATGTCCTTGGGGAAAATGTCCGGAGCCCCTGCGTGCCATACCTTAGGTACGCCACTGCATCTATATTTTAAGAATGGATAAAAATTTCTTCATAAATGTGGTCGAAATATATTATTTGAACAAATAACGTGTCCACTCAAAAACAAATACGGTGTTTTATTTGATTACATTTATGATTTGAGAGAAGTAAATTAGTTCTAAAGGCAACGTTTTCATCCATTTCAAATCAACGAAGGAACGGCTTCGTACAGACACGCATCCTACGAGATTAGTTTGCATAACAAGTAACGACCAATAAAAACGTCATATTCTAGAATACTGAAAAATCATAAAAGTCAACTGATAAATTAAATAAATTTTCTAACGAAATAAACTGTGAATGAAATGATATAGAGAGTAATCGTTTGATTGGACTGGTTTCGTGAAATAATTCACGAGTGGCGAGGGACGTTGTACACGAGTGTTTTACAATGTAGTCCCTCGCCTCGAGTCACAATAACTCTGTTTATTATTTTTCATTATTAACGATAATTATATTATTTATCTCTTTACCTTACGTAACGGCCAGCACTATTCTCAAAACTCGCCAGTTAATTTTCATTATTTTTCATTTTTTTGTCTCAAAAACATACGTTATGACCCATCATTGGAACGAGCTCGTCGAACTCGTTCCAATGAGGGGGTCATAACCTATGTTTTTGAGACAAAAAATGAAATTAATAGCTATTCAAAAAATTTTTTTGCAAGTGTCGTCTGCTTTTTCATATTAGGTAAAGGGTTAAAAAAAACAACAAAAACAATGAAGTCGCCATTACACCCACAGCAAAGCGTTTTCGTTTGCGCGCACGGATACATGACACAATTGTTGATTGCATAATTCACTTGTGAAGTTATCGTTTATCATCAAACCCGAAAATCCCAGTGAATCACACTTTGGAAAGGAATACAAGTTTTTCTTTTCATTCCTTATTATCAAATCAAGGTTTTGTGAAGGATTTCTACAAAGTTGAAACGCGTTATCGTCGCCAGAGTGCAACAAGACGTCATCAACAGTGCTTTAGCAATACCTGAAAGCAAAATGTTGTATCAAAAGAACTGAAACGACTATAATTATAAAAAAGAAGTGAAGCAGATTTTTAGGCAAGAACTCGAACCTCCACCCACTCTATAAAAAAGCAACAACAAAACAGCTACATAAAATAACGAACAATCTTGATATTGCGTGAGTGTTAAAATGCTCCCCCCTCTCGTTTTTCACCTATATAGATTTTATGAGGAATCATCATCATGTGGGAGGCGAACGAAGAGGTGGCAACTTTGGTAAATTATATAATGTGTTATTGTTATGATACAAAACGACTAATTGCGTTGTTATTGAAAATATCAATTCAGTTTAAATGATTATTTTATTTAAGAAGGTATTGTGAGAAAATATCGTTCTTCACGGAGGCGTCTAGTTTCGCCTTCAGTGCAATTTCGCCTATAAAATAGTTTTTGTAAACGTGCAGGTGAATTTGAACTAAACTGACTTGACGTAACCTTCTTCACACACATTTGTTTAAGGATTTAATGACACATTAACATCCAGGGTCATATCATGTCGGTGACAGTGTTACGGGTGGAGGAAGCCGGAGTACCCGAAGAGAACCACCGAGCAACGACGAGCAGCTGTCAGCTCTCCAACTTCGTAACTCTGAACATCGCGGCACAGGCAGGGTTAGATTTGTTGAAGACATGCGCACCATCGACGTGCAGTACGCCTTAGTACACAGCGTCATCGTGCCTCCATGTGGGCAATCGGGGTTAAGTGCCTTGCGCAAGGACACAACGCGGGAGCGCGAATCAGTCGCTGAAATGGTCACCCATCCAACTACTAACCGCGCTCGACATTGCTTAACTTCGGTGATCTGACGGGAACCGATTACCGCGATGCCACCGCGCCCCACATTTTATAACATACGGAACAGATTGTTAACGACAACACGGGCAGGGCAGCAGTATTTCTGATGTATCCGTTCACACAAAGTCAATAGTTGTGTTCAAAAATCAAATTATAAAAGAGGATGCTTCTGCAGAAAATATTCAATCAGTCCTGACTATGAATAAAAAAGAGGAACGTACAGTTTGGAAGCAAATTTATTTATTGGTGCTTTACGCCACATCAGCAGCTAAGGCTATATCGTGGCGATGAAAGGTATGAAATCTAAAATAGATCGCCATTTGCCATGAGGTAATTAAAAATCAATCAACGAAATATGAAGAAGTATGAGGAATAAAATTAATCAACGAACACAGTAATGTGAAAATAAGATCAAGTGTGCAGAAAATGCTACGTAAATCAACCCTGAATGAAAGTGAATGTGAAATAATAAAAACAAACAATTTAAAATTTATTAAAAAGGTTGATTTCCTTCAGGAACGACAAAACCTTGCGTGGATTTGTATTATAAAATAGGTCTCCAAGAGACACAACATTAAAACACTGTCGTCTAACAAGATTAAAATCAGTACAATGTAAAAGAATGTGCTCCACTGACAACACCTGCTGGCGGGGAACACACTCTGGTTGCATATTGCCCTCTAACAAAATGGAATGCGTAAATCGTGTGTGACCAATATGACATCGCGTCAAAACTACAAGATCCTTCCTACAAAGGTTACTGGATGGGTAGTGATCAGAAATAGTTGGTCGGAAGCGATGGAGCTTGTTATTAGTTGCCCCACCCCATTCCGCCTGCCACATAGATTTGATGTAACTACTAATATGAGGCTTAAAATCACTGAACGGGATCTTAAAATCAGTGAGAGGCTTTGTTAAAGCCTGTTTTGCTGCACTATCTGCTCTGGTGTTACCAGCGATACCTACATGCCCGGGTAACCAGCAAAACATGATATCATATTGGTCAGACATGAGAGTTGTTAACTTCTCACGAAGTTCCAAAATGAGAGGGTTCTTCAACTTGGGGTTGAGTAAAGCAAGTCAAGAGGAAAGAGAGTCAGAAAAAATAATCGACTTCTTTTCCTGTAAATTCTCGATGTGTTCAAGTGCGAGTTGTTTTGCTTTTACTTCAGCTGTGAAAATAGAATTCGGATTCGGTATTCTGATTGAGGTGATTTGATCACCAGTAACAGCAGCTGATGATACTTTGTCACCATCTTTAGATCCAACCGTATAGATCCTTGTATATGCACTATACCTGGACTTGATTTCGGCATATTTTTGTTCAAACTGCAAGGAACTGGTATCAGAATTTTTGGAAGAAGCAAGGTCCAAAATAACTGTAGGTTTTTTAAGATGCCAAGGAGGAATATGTGTTTTACGGTTTTCTTTTTTAGAATCGAAATCAATTTTAGCAGACTCCATGTGGGGTTTAATTCTAATTCCCAATCGAGGAATATGTTTCTGGTGGCAGTTGCAAAAATTCAGTATTTTGAGGGTCTGAAACACAGTTATAAGCAGTTTAAAGGATTAGCCAAAAGTTTCGATACATACTGCAGAGACAATTTAATTCTGAGCTTCTCAAGGGAAGGCTCCTCTGCTTCAACAAGCATCGAATCTATTGGGGATGTTCGAAAAGCCCCTAGACTAATTCGAATACCACTATTGTGAATTGCAACAAGTGGTTTGAGATATGACTTCCTTGCAGAACCGTAAACTATACAACCGTAATCTAATTTTGATCGAACAAGTGATCTATACAGATGGAGTAATGTTTTTTGGTCAGCACCCCAATCAGTGCTACCAACTACCTTCAAAAGGTTCAGAGGTCTTTTACATTTAACCCTTTACCTAACATGAAAAGCAGACGACACTTGCAAAACAAATTCTTGAATAACTAATTTTTTTCATTTTTTGTCTCAAAAACATAGGTTATGACCCCTCGTTGGAACGAGCTCGACGAGCTCGTTCCAACGAGGGGTCATAACCTATGTTTGTGAGACAAAAAATGAAAATATTTTGAAAATTAATTGGCGATTTTTGAGAATAGCGCTGGCCGGTTTTGGCTGTTACGTTGGGTAAAGGGTTAACCTTTAGTTGTTTTATGTGAGAAGTGAAATTCAGTTTGTTGTCAAACAACAAACCCAAGAATTTCACTTCTTTAACAACATTAATACGACTCCCGTCTATTTTCAATTCCGGATCAAGGTGGAGCTTCCGGAGCTTACAGAAATGAACACAATTAGTTTTCGTCTTAGAGAATTTGAAGCCGTTTTCTGTAGCCCATTTCTTGGTTCTATTCAAACACAGCTAACGTTTGCGCCCTATAGCATTCATTGTTTTGCGGCTATAGCAGATTAAAAAGTCATCGACATACAATGTCGAATCTACCATATTCTCAATTGCGTCGATAATACCATTAATCTTAATTGAAAAGAGGGTACGAATAAAATACTACCCTGAGGAACGCCCAATTCCTGCTCGTGAGGATCGGATAACGTTGATCCAACACGAACCTGAAATTGGCGGTCCTTTAAAAGGTTTTCAATAAAAAGAGGCATACGCCCTCTCAACCCCATGTTAAAAAGATCTTTTAAAATCCCATACGTCCACGTTGTGTCATATGCCTTTTCCAGGTCAAAGAAGATGGCAACCACATGTTCTTTTCTGGCGAAGGCATTTCTTATAAACGTTTCAAGTGTAACCAAATGATCCACAGTACTTCTCTGGTTTCTGAAACCACACTGAACATTCGCAAGTAGATTGTTCGATTCTAGAAACCAGACAAGTCGATCATTGATTATCCTCTCCATGGTTTTGCACAGACAACTGGTCAAGGCAATAGGCCTGTAATTGCTTGGGTTTCTGTGATCTTTATCAGGTTTAGGAATAGGAATTATTGTTACTTTACGCCAGGATGGTGGAAACTGGCCAGTCACCCAAATGCCATTAAAAATTGATAAAAAAAAGTTCTAGTGATGTTTGTGACAGATACTTTAACAGTTTGTAATGTATGTCATCGGGACCAGTGGCAGTATCCTTTGCTCTATCCAAAGAGTTACGTAACTCTTCCATAGAGAAAGGGTCATTGTAATCTTCTAGATTGTTGGAGGTAAATTTGATCTTTTTTTTTCTTGCTGTTTTTTTAAATTTGATAAATTCTGGATTACAATTTTTAGACGACGAATGTTTCGAAAATGTGAAGGCTAAAGTGTTTGAAATTTCTGTTTTAGGTGTTGTTTTCCTTCGGGTGTTGTACAGTTGATTTTGTTTCTTTTCCTTTAATCTGTTTAATCATTTTCCAAATTTTAGTGATGGCGGTGTTTTGATTAATCTTAGAAATGTAAGATTCCCAAGAAGTTTTCTGTTTTTGTTTTATGTGTCGTCTTGTTTTTGCCCGATTTATACGAAGTTTGTTTAAATTATATGTAGTTGGTGACTTGTTAAAAAACCCCTTTCAGCTTTCTTACGTTCCTTTATAGCCTTTTAGTAGGAGTTTGGAAGCAGCCCAATCAAATAAGAAATGTCTTTCCAAACAACTAACGGACTACTTCGAAACAATAAACTTCTGTCGAATGTGGACATAACGAGAGCATTCGCGGCTTTTCCGGTCCAAATTCTGAAATTTTCCGTGATGTTACAACTATTAACCCATAACCCGCTAAGTATTTTCAAGATATTTTTTCATCAAATCTAGTCATGGTTGCTTTACAGAGTTGATGAAAAATGAATCCATATATAACAAGAAATCATCATACGTACTGGATAGACGCGAAATTGTTTCGAAAACATTATCCCATTTCGGATGGGTTAAGGAAGATTATACACCTGACTGATATTCACGTGCCTCCTACGTGTTTCTTTTATACAGGATACATCTATTGGCTGTGTGGTTTACAATTATTTAAATTTCTATATCCATGTCTGTAAATTTGAAAGAGGATTTTGCTAAATCCCTTATGAAGCGTAGATCAAAAGGATTTTATTTCAATTAATATACATTTAACAAAATGATAATAGTGGAACATCAAAGCGGTGGTGGTTTGGGCGTGTACAGATTACATCACAAAGCTATAAACATATCCTGGTTGTATTCAAAAAACAGTGTAGGCGCTCCACCTTCTGTTTTTTTAAACCAGTATCGCCGGGGCATGTTCAGAATATGATCGAGTTTCGATACAAAATACATGTACAATTATGTTCTAATTCGGCGAACTCAATAATTTTCAACAAGGAAAGACAACAGACATGAATAATCAGGAATATGCTCGTCACAACGAATGTAGCAGATTCGAGCAGATTCGAATTTATTCGAAACAGAAACTAAATATTACTTTAAACAATAGTTTATTACTAATATGATTACCTACCTAAACGATTTGAAAAAAAAACGTCAACCGATTATCCGAAATATCGATAGTGATCGTCATTCCACGGTTAAATCGTAGTAAATCTGCTGCTTCTCCGTTGGGATAGATTACACATCAAAGCAGCGCTGTATATATTGAGAAATAATCGAGTTGGCATTCAAGGCTTCGTTAATGACCGGCAATTTCCGTGAGTACTGAGTAACCGCAGAAACAGTTCCGTAGTGTGTATACAAATGAACGTTGTCGAGTACTCGACAACGTTCGTTTGTATATACACTACGGAATAGTTTCGTTTCTGAGAATACTGCTTTCCATTTCCCATAGTTTTGATCCCAGATTCGGTGATATAATGTCTACGTATAACCGGATATTATCTGGTTATAGCTCTCGGTTAGTCGGTTGTGAAAATGAGCCAACCGTTTCAGCCCTACAATATTTAGTTCCATTTGTAATACAGGGACAATGATACATAAGGACTATTTGTGGATCCGACTGTAAGCTTTAAGCTTATCTGTTGTCGTTTCCACATACAAAGTACAGTAAACATATACAAACAGAAGAGGCAGGTATTGAAAAAATAATAAATTTGACGTTTTGGAATAAATTTTGGCCCAGTGTGTGTTCCAATCATTCTTGTTCTTAGAAATATATGTAAAAGGTGAGTACTTATAAATGCTCGAAAAATAAAAAGAAAAAAAAATCTATTGTACAACGAAAAACAGGAAGGAATGAACGTGTAGATTCATTCGCGCTAGACCAATTCTCTGTAGACCAACTCCCACGAGGCCAATTCACAGAAGACCAATTCCCCTTAGACCAGCTTGTGTGTTCTACTTTAAAAAATAATTCTATATCAATAATTTGTTATGTTTATAAATATTTATAAATGTATTTAATGTTATTGATATTCAAGCCTGAAAATAAGCAGTCTGTCATTTGCAGAATGAGGTAACCATAGGGTGAATTTCCTGATGCTATCCCATACAGTGGGCCAGTTTATCCTCTGGGTACCTCTTTCTGATTATGTTTGAGACCTTGATTCAGGTTGAGATTCACAGAGGGTAAATTTAGTGATGCTACCCTGCTGTGCAGGGTAGCATCACCAAATTCACCCTCTGAGGACCTCATTTTTCAGATGATAGTCTGCTCATTTTCTGGCTTGTCGATAGTTTATAGATGTTGGGCAGATTTTTATAAATAATTGTTTTCCTAATTATCCTTAATCAACCCTTAATCAGAAACACTATGTAGTTGGTCTAAGGGGACTTGGTCTAGCGGGAAGACCCCCGCGTGTACGGCAAGCATACATTTGAAAGTGAAGTGGGATAGAATATGTGAGATATGAACGTCTGCATATCTGTTGTGATTATAATCATATATTTGTTGATGTTCAAAGCACTGACAACTTGTTAGGCTATATCGCGAATACATCAGTGAATAATAAAAGCTATCTGAACACAATACGTAGATACAAGACCTGCCTGTTTTTGGGATACCAAGACGAGGAACCAGATATGCAGACGATCGCCTCTTGACCAAGTTCCGAAATGAGCCGGCCGTCGTCGACAGAATGAGGTCCCCAGAGGGCGAACTTGGTGATGGTATCCTGAACTGCAGGGCACCACTACCAGACTTACCTCTATGAACCTCAATCTGAATCGGCGGGGTCTCTGGCCTAAAGAGAAGAGGCACTCAGAGGATAAAAGTAACACACTATATATTATAGCACATTACATTCACCACCACCCCCCCCCCCCGGCACCCCACTCCGTAAACGACAGACCGCCCACCTCCAGGCTTGCACTTGATGAAGGAATAAATGCAAATGTTGAGACAGATAATGTACCTGCTGTAATGTATTAGAGTATATAAAAACGTATCTCGTCAGCTGGTCCGTCCTACGGAATGCGGGTAGTACACACAAGAAGCTAAGTTGAGTTGAACTTGTGGGGTGCCAAATTGAGTTAGCTTCGTGGGTGTAACATGTAGGAGTGGGCCGTGCTACTCATAAGGCAGTAGCAAAAAAAGAATAGTCTGCTCATACAGCGTGTGTCTGCTAACAGAATCTGCCAGTGGCTGGCATGTAACGATGAACTGTATCAAAAATGAAATGATTATATTCCCTACTTTTGAGTTCAGATCCAAAAAGTAGAGTATCAAAGTCAATATCTGACGAAAGTTTCCCCAGTATGCTATTACGGGCCAGGAAGTACAGTGGGCATATTAATAAAAAAGTGTTTGATTGTTTCAAGTTCTCCATTTCTGCACAGTGGGAAGCGTACTAAATGATTATCAAACAAATGTGAGTTTAGGTTACTACAACTCCAACGCAGGGGACATTGATAAATTTGAGCCTTACGTGACCTGGACGCCAAGAAATGAGAAAGGGGTCTTCTGGTATTTTCGTTCAAATACAGTTTGCAATTATGTAGGCTGGAGACTTCTCTCATATGTACTGGGGTATTTTTCCACATTCTAGACACAGAGGGAAGAATGACGATTGATACAATGTAGGACGGCAGGAAGGAATGTGCAGGTTGCTACCTGCGAGTAGATTATGATGCAGGCTGTTTGAGATGGGGGAGGCATTTTATTGGCAATGGAAGCAGGAACTATATTATGATACATTTTAAAGAATTGGACAAATTTGTGTCTCTCACGTCTGATTCTCAAAGTCTCCCAGCAAGTTTCAGTATACAGCTGGGCTCTGCTAGTACTAATTGTGGGGCCAGTTACAATTCTGGCAGCAGCGAGCTGTATTTTTTCAAGTTTCTCGGAATTTAGTTCTCTACAATTGTTCCATACAAAGTTAGCATATTCGAGAAGAGGTCTTACAAAGACAAAATATATATTTTCTAAGGTTTTACGGTCTAGCACAAACTTATATCTACGGAAGAGATCAGTGTCCTTCCATCATGCATTTGCGCAAATGTTCTCAACATGATTGCTCCATGAGCACTTCGTCCCCGAGTTCCAATGTGTCCTATGTGCCAGTAGGCACATAGGACACATTGGAACTCAGGGGACGACTTGTTATTCAAAATAATGCCAAGGTGCTTATGTTCGATAACTTCTTCTAACCGATAGTTGGACAATATGACAGGCGGATGGCAGGAAGTTTAAGTTTTGCGTGATATTAGCATCACTTCTGTTTCCGTCGATTGAACTCGACTAGCCAAGTTTGTGCCCATTATTTAATCGTGACTAAGTCTCTGTTCAAGATTTCAGAGACTGCAATTGGATTTTCTTCTATTAGGTAGAGGGAAGTATCATCAGCAAATAAACGAATGTTACTGAACATTATGGGCAAAACATTCCATTACATGTGCAAAGCAAAAGATATTGGTCTCAGACATTCGATATTCGTCAGAAGATTTAAAAAAAAAACTAATAAGAAGTAGGGTGGGTGAAGAGGACTTGCCACACTGCTGACCGAGCGTCGAATAAAGCGAAGGTATTTTCCTAAACCCAGCTTGCGTTATAACACAAGCTGCACGCTTTCACCACCCATCAGTGAAACGGCGATCCGCACAATACCCGCACTGATACTCAACTGAATACAAACGGCCCATCGGACTGTTAACACATCAAATCAAATCTTTATTCACTCTCCTTGACCACATAAGCGGTGTAAAACGTATATATTTGTGTGTACATTAAAGTATATTGTATAGCAGCCAGTATAAATTGTTATATATTACTAAGTATAAATAGAAGTAGGATATACCAAAAGGCAGCAAGACTCATCCCCAGTATAAAACCCACTCCAACAGAAATCGATAAAATATCAGAACATCTCCAGAAACTGAAACCTCTTCCAGCCTGAAACAAAAGGTTGCAGGATTTCGCAGGAGTCGACTCACTGCGTCGACTCCAGTGGCACGACCACGTCCGTGAGTTGCTCTTCAGCATTTCACTTCTCGACATAGCATCGCTTGGTCACTAGAGTGATCGATGTCCAACTGTTACATAGAACACTCTAGCCCCCCCTCCCCCCCGCCCCATCCGACGATATGGTGAGCCACAAGACTGTAGAGACCCCCAATGTACCTCTACCCGATTTAAAATTCACCCTAAATTGATCATAACTTAGAGATACTTTATCGTTACCAATAATCTAACAGTTAAACATTAGTTTGAAATGGAAACACCCCTCGCTCAAACACCCTTGGGAGAAGAAAATTAGACGAAAACAAGGACGCTTTAAAGGGCACCATGTTCAACATATCACGATAAGGTAGGTACGCAGATACTATGTCTCATATACCCTATGTCCGCTGCAGACCAGGAAGAGAAAATTTGATATTCACAATTAACGTGTCCCCTTAGATTTCTGACTGGGGTTGGTTGGGTTTTATATACTATACATATCACCAAAATTAAAACTGAGATATCAACGGGGAAAAGACTGGTGGATTCGTGCATGTTATGTACAGTAAATGGAGAGTGGATTGTTACTAAATCACCCGCGGAGTGGAGTTGCCACCCAAGCTATAACTTTCAAATTTAGTACATATCGACAAAAAACACAAGCAATGTTTCAGCCAATGGACCTCCCGGTTTAACCCGGAGGTCCATTGACTGAAACTTTGCTGGTGCTGGTTATGCTTTGCAACAAATTTGCAATTATTGCCCGGGTGGAATCTCCACTCTGCGGGTGATTTAGTAATAATACACTCTCCAGGTACTGTATAATGCTAATCTTGTCATAACATTAACAACTCTAATAAATTGGCATAATTTATGAAGGACTGTAATATTTTTACTTGAGAAGAGCTCTCTGTATTTAAAAGCCGAAGGACGTTTATGCGTAAAGGAGGGTAAGTACATTTTTCTTTCATCGTATAACATTTGGCATTCCATAACGTAGTGATACTCGTCCCCAACCTTTCCCATTGGGCAAAGCTTACAAATGAGGTCTTGTCTTGGGATATTTTTCCATCGACCTGTGTTAATCGGCAGGTGATGATTAGATGTGATAAATTTAACAAGGGTAAAGACATCTGTTAATGGCAGACGGGATATATAAAACTTCATTTCTAAGTTGTGATCAAGTAACCTGTAATTATCATACAATGTTGACCTGGTAACGCTTGACCGCCACTCTTGACGGAACTGGTCAGTCAGGATATTCTTAACTTCAGCTTCCAAAAATCTTGAGTTTCCACAGTTTTGAGAATCCCAAACGTGGGATAACCCGCATGTGTCTTGGATATTCTTAACATTTAGAAGCCACTGGCAGCAGTGTTTATTATTAGTCATTAACACATTTAGATAATTGTAAAGGATAAGATTATTTTTTGTTTCGGGGCAATTTATTAATCTACACCAGTAACTAATAATTCGACATTTTATTTCAATCTGTATTGGAGTCGTCCCCAATTCACCTTAAATAAATATGGGTGGCGTACTTGGCTTTACTTTCAGAATAAATTTTAAAAATTTATGTTGGAACCTTTCTATTGATAGTATATTTTGAAACCCCACACCTCTCAGCCGTACAGCAAGATCGGTTGGATTATTTTATGAAAAAGGTCTAACTGAATATCAAACGGGAGAGAGAAGTGTCTTATGTTTCTGATCACAGAGTACATCGCCTTTGTAGCCCTTTCCACTAGGTCTTTCTTGGCCTTAAAGAAGGAACCGTTCCTGTTGATGACCACGCCTAAATACTTATAGTCATTGACAATGTCTAGTTGTTCGCCTTGTATTACGAACTGATGTGAAGGTCGCCTTCCGCCTATGACCATTACTTTTGATTTCTGGGGTTAATTATTAGTTTCCATTGGGAACAATAATCTGAAAACTTGTCCAGGGTTCGTTGCATATCAGAACTTGTCTCAGCTAAAAGCACGGTATCATCGGCATAGAGGAGAATGAGTAGTTTAATATAGACTGATGTTTCTTCTGCTATGTGGGTTTCTATATTGGGTTTCTATATTGGAGAGACCTTTGGTGGTATTCGTGGATAGAAATGATTCTAAATCGTTAAGATATATAGAGAAAAGTAAGGGTGATAAATTTTCCCCTTACCTAACGCCCATCGTGGGGTAAAAATTCTCAGTTCTTCTTCAACTTTTACTTTGGATTTATTTCCTTTATACATGTTTATTACAGTCCTCAGGATTTTCCCGTCGACCCCCAATGCCAATAGTTTTTTCCATAGACCTACCCGCCAAATGGTGTCAAATGCTTGTTTAAAATCGATGAATGTACAACAGCATGGGAATACACATGTACCCCCACAAGAATGTTAACCCTCCCTATTATAAATAAATATTTAATGTTGTTAAATTGCATTGACAGCCGATACTATTGGCATTGTATCCCATTTAATTTAAGTTGTCTCAAACTTAGCATGCTTCTTTATTCGCCGTGTAACAATAGGCCTCTCTCATAGCAGTTGTTAACAAATTGCCTCACTTCACTGTTTCCTTCCATTGTTTATTTACGCTCTGTTCAGTATGCTAATAAGGCATCTGATAAGGCATCTCTTTTGGACACGCTGAAAGCTTACTTTAATCTTCGTATCCAGTAAACCTGTTGTGACATGACTCATTTATTGTATTATTTCATGTTGATCAGACGTAAGAGTTTAGTTATAGTTTGGATTGCCAAACGCTACTCTGCTTCATATTAATGGGGAAAACCCACGAGCTACTGCTGTAATTATACAGTAACATTATTTTTGAGGGCGTTATGGTTCATTAACGGCCCTACGAAAATGATTAACAGCCCAAGGGTCTATTAGTGGCCCGAGACGAAGTCGAGGACCACAAATAGGCCCAAGGGCTGTTAATCATTTTCGTAGGGCCGTTAATGAACCATAACGCCCGTACAAAATAATGTTATTTGTATTATTATCACATTCCAAAGAGGTTACATGCTAAACCAAGAAAAATCAAGATTGCTATTTTTTTCATCATTCATATATTATTATCATTTTTCAATGTAGTAGATGTGTGAAATTCCCACACAATCATTGTCAGCAACTAACTCATGCCTTAAATGCGAATGTATATCTTAATTCTTTCACCCCAAAGATCACAAAATTCCACCATCACATCTCTCTTCTCCAAATATTCAAACTCAAAGCAGTGTTACCCCGCCTACATCCGGGGATGTGCGGGCCGCCGGGACATATTGAAACGAATTTTTCATTATTGCCCGGGAACCCGGATGTGAACGGAAACATATGAGTTTTGTGCAGCCCCCGAAAATGAAAATATTCGCCAGGGAGTGCCCTATAAAGTGATAATAATATGTAATATTGGTCGGATATCTGACCGGTCCAGTTGTTAAATGTTTATTGCTGTTAGACATTTGGAATACAAGATTCGTTATTAAATTGTTATCATCTTTAATGTGATTGCGAGTCTTCAGTGAGCACTAGAATTGCACAGCAGATACCTACGGTTATTCCCCACGGTTATGCCAGTTAGCTCGAAACTATTGTAGACCTGGTGATAAGTCGGACGTTTTTGTTACAATGTTTCTAAGTATTAGATCGAACCAGGAATGTGGCGTCAGGGGGTGGGGGTGTCTCACCCCCCCCCCCCCCCAGCTAGGAGTATTTTTTTCAGTAGTTGGAAATTCCGAGGTCAAAAATCAAATGGCTGGAAATTCAATAAATTAACATTGTTCATGAAAAATATTAAAATTCCAACTAATGATGAGAAATTTTGATCTTTTATTTCCAACTGGAAACTTGAGTTTCAAATTTCCTGCTCTAAAATTGACATGGCCTCAAAATTTCGACTCTGACATCAATCCGGTAAATTTTCTGACCCTGACACATTATAAATGATGCTTTTTCCGTTTCAGGACTAGTGAACATTTTCAGAAGGGTTCATAACCCTTTACCCAACGCAGACGATTTCAAAATTCATTATTTTAAATATCATTTTTTTTTACATGTTTTTAAAAAATATCAACAAAACCATATCAATTGACTCCTCTTTGGAACGAGCTCGACGAGCTCGTTCCAAAGAGGGGTCACATGATATGGTTTTGTTGAAATTTTTCGAAAAATAATATTTTTTCAGCAGCTGTATTTGCATATTACGCGGGGGGATGCGGACGATTCGTTGGGTAAAGGGTTAAAATATATCCCCCAGCGCTGCAGTGCAACCACCTATCGAAACCACTCACAGTTGGAATTTACACCGGTGCCCCCCCCCCGCTCCTCCCCCCCCCCCCCCACCCCACCCCACCCCAGCTGAAACCCTCTAGCCACATCCCTGGATCGAACACTGTACGCTGTATCATAATGTGAGTATGAGAAGATCCACTTTTAACCAGCAGTACTCAGTGTGAAAACAAACTGATTATGTATCTACTATAAACCTTATATTTCACCTTCACTCATAGTCACTTTACCTACGGAATTCCGCTATGGGGTGCCTCAAAAACGTGCAACCGTCTTTATAAACTGCCCAAACGGTCCGCACTATTTATACACAATACAATATACAACGCGCTCACACTAACCTGCTATTTCTAAAGGATAGTGTACTCAAAATAAAAAACGTATACAAACTACGCACTTCGCTATTCGTCTTCGAATGATACGAACCTTCCCGACGCCACCTTTGGCCACCCTCGCCATCCTTTCCCCTGCCTGTATATAAAGGTGTCGAACCAAATTATTATTGGAAGTATATATAATATGAAAAAAGTGTTATATATATATGTATAATAATAACAATAACTCTTTGGTCAGCCGCTGATTTGTCGCGGTCCTCATAAGAGAAGGCCATAATTCCCCCGGCACCCCACCCCCTCTTCCCCTCCACTCCTCCCAGCATTCAGATATAAACTGCTTAATAGTGTCCCTCACTTCCTCTTTTTCAATTTCTTCAATAAGCATTCCTACCCTCTCCCTCGTGTCCCCCTTCAGCCATCTATCCTTTGTTTCTTCACCCCACTTCTGCATTATTCTTCCAGTAAATTTTATTCTGTGAGGTATATACTGTGGGCATTCCAAGAGAAAATGTTCCAGGGTCTCCACTACTCCAGAGTGGCACATTTGGCATCCCTTTTCCCCATCTCACCCAATTTTTCCCCGAAGCTCCAGTGATCTTGATTTCAGTTTGAACAGCAGTGACCCTCCAAAGGTGCCATCTAGGTACTTCTCAAAAGCTGGCTTTTCTTTATATTGTAACCCCTGCAGTGATCTTTTCACGCTAACCCCTGCTCGCCAGTTTCGATTGCAATCTTCCATGACTCTCTCTTTGACAAACCTTTTGCCTTCTTTCATTCCTACTTCTGTGTTTGTGACCTCTATAGAGTAATTGTCCATTAGTTCCCTCACATGTTTTGACCACCCCGTTTCTATATTAGAATTCCAAATGGTATCGAGCATATTTTCTTTTACTGGTCGTGAACTATCAATCAATCAATCAATAAAAAAACAACAAAAAAAACCCAGTTAACTTAATACTGAGACTTATAACATAATAGATAGAGTTCCGGGGGAAGGATAAGGGTTGACTGACTGGTTGAGGGCTACTTTATTTTTAGTGGTCTGAATTTGTTAATCAAAATTTATTTTATTACAAATTATTGAAGAGTGCCCACGGGCACTCTTCAATAATTTGTGATAAAACAAGTTTATATAAATAAAATATTATTTGCGTTTATTTGAATATGAAACATGAACAAGAAAAATGTTGGCTTTTGATCTGGTACCCTAATTGTTTGAAAGCCCTAATAGTGGCTTCTTGCACTCAATCATTTAAAAAAAAAACAGTACTCCTGACGCAATAGAATATTGTTTGGAGGCGGTATAAAACGTCTCTAATAGATCCATTACCAAAGTTGGTTGTTGAAAGAGAATATCAAGGCTATTCGCTTCGGTTTCAGAAGAAAACAATTATAAAAAATACTTTCTAAATATACGGCATCATCATGAAATAAATTCAACGTCCACAGTCTCAAGCCACCCGAACAATGCAGGTTTGAGAAACGTTTCAAAATATATGATTAAAATGACCGTGAAATGTTTGTACCCAAGTCTGTACAAGGTGAAAATGCACGCTAATTTGCCAAAGTTTGATTAGAGTTATCGGAGTATGATGGTGTTCATCCAGTGTGATCGGCTCAATCCATTTGCCTGAAACAAAGTTGGTCAAATTAGGACGGAAGGTACATATTGCTGGGCTTTGCACACCGTCTTGTAAGCTGACATTCGTATTCTTTTTCCCCATTTGGAACGCCAAAAGATTTTGTATGCTGCATACACTCTAAAATCAGTTGCGTTAAAAATCAACCAAATCAACTGGGTAAAGTGAATGTGAACCCTGTTGGGTTCATATTCACTCAACCCCGTTGATTTTAGGTTCATTCACTTTTAAAGTTCACATTAACGTGTAATCTCTGAAAATGCCCATACCCCAAATGAAACCCACCCGGAAGTACAACAGGCTTGTTTTATAACTGTGACTAAAGTCTGCGTTTTAGCAAGATTTACTTACACTTCCCATTAATGGCAGGTTCTGGAAGAATGAATCCAGTGGGTGCTGTAGTTCTTTCTTTGTTTCTGAGAAGAGAATTGTTTCTTTAGCGAACAAAAGAAGAAAGAGATCGAAATAAAGTTAGGTGTCATACCCTGGGCGTCAGATAGACTAATACATTGATATCTGTCTAATCTCATATAGGTTTCTAATTTATTTAGGCAGACATCAAAGGGAATTGGCGCCCCCGCTTGTACATCTTATATCTGCCTGATGGAACAATTATGTTATCCTGTTTCAATAAAAACATCTAAAGTAAATGTCTTTTATAAGTGTGTGTACATGTATGTTGTTAAATCAATGTGCACAATAGGCGAAAAAATTGCTGTATTTTTTTAATCACGAACAACTATGTTTATTCCTCATGAGCGAAGGAAGTAGTTGTTCACAGCTCAAAATTTACGATAGCGCTTTCTAGAGAAAAAATTTAAAAAATAATTATTATTTTTTCAAAAGTCGGACATGAATTCATAAACTCCATGACAAAAGCTGTCCAATCATACATAGTTTAAAGGGCTAGTGTGATGTTTTACACATATGGAATATATCCATAGTAGGTTGATGTACCAAATGTTCACCATGAGTGGTTAAGTGGTGTTAACCGCGAGCCTTCGGCGCGCGGTTAACACCACTTCACCACGAGTGGTGAGCATTTGGTACACCAAGCTACTTTGGGTATATTTTATTTCTACCATGATCGTCAGATTATTAAGAGTCGCTATTATTTTTTCTTAATTTTACTGAGCAGCAGACGTACATACGCGCGAATCGGTTTTTGTTTACATGAGCATCGGAGGGCGGTACTTCCGCTGTCAATTTTATCGCCGAAACGAAATGGAAAAAGAAACGTGGCGTTTTTCATTTTAATAACGTAATAACATGCCATTTTGAGTTATGGATGCTTCATTAACACGAGACAACGCTTGCTTGTTAATTTTCGGTGTGTTATGGGATGAACTCATTTAATAACGTAATGAATAATCGCCAATTTCATTTCAGTCTTCGCGAGGCGACGTGCCATATATTTAGATAAGTTCGCATTCAGGTCGACGTCACCAAAGGTCAACTTGGATGTAGTTCCACCGCAGGTGTAAATGTTAACTACTGAAATCCCATTGCTGGAGTGTTCATCACGGTTTGTGTGTAAAGCTAAAATTTATGTCATAGGTTTTTTTATATATATAGTAGAACAGGTAATCGTGGTATAATTTCATTTTCATTACGGCTCACTGGGACAGGTGCAAATTTGTATTATTGTATTTGCCACCGGTGAGAAAACCTAACCCAGTTGGGTTCATATTTACTCAAGCCAGTTAATTTGGGTTGATTTTTTTCAGTCCAGTTGGGTTCATATTTACTCGGCCCTGTTGATTTGGTTTGATTTTTAACCCAACTGATTTTAGAGTGTATAGAAGATAATCATTGCGTTTATTCTATAGTAGACAATGTTGGCTTACAATGTTTATTTTGTTTTTTTGCCCAGCATGCCATTTATCTTGTAAGACTTGTCCTGCAGGATAAGCAAATTGCGAGACAATGTTCAGCGTAGATGACTCGTAGCAATAATTATTTATAACTCCCGAGCTTCGATAAATAATTATCAAGGGATAAAAAGGTTTATTTTAACACACTATGAATGTGTTATGTATATATCTACGCATTTATTGAGTCGATGGTGTAAACTAATGTTCAAGAAGATTTGGAATTCAAATACAAAGATAGGCTTGATGGTCCAAGTGAGGGAGTTAATAGAGAAGTATTCACTGGAGATCTCGGACTTAAAGGTAGGCAAAACCCAGAGAAAAAAATCTTCAGAGAAAGAGCCGGGGAGGATGGTGACCTTAATTGGCGAGAGGGGTCATATCAAGGAGGTCTTTAAGTGCCCTGCGTGATATAAAAAGAGAAGCCAGGTTTTGAAGAGTACACTGATAGCGCCTATGGGGTCACTGTTGCTTAATTGGTAGAGTGCTAAATTATTTTTGACCATCAAATCCTGCACACATGTCTTTGCCTTGTTACAATTTATGGGAGAGTGCCTATGGGCACTCTCCCATAAAGTGTAACAAGGCAAACCCTTACAGACTAAATAGTATCCCTTCAAACATAATACAAAGCACACGCGTTGAATATGAGCCTTCAAGCTGTGGTACCTGCACCTCAGAATAAAGCCCAAATATGGGCTTCCAGCACTCTACCGGTTAAGCAGAATTGTGGTCCCTAAAGCTTAGAGGAAAAATTGGGAAAAACCGTGAACAGGAGTGCCAGATGTGTAATTTAGACGGGGTGGAGACCCCGAAATACTTTCCACTAGAATGCCCAAAATACCAGTCTAACAGAATAAGATTCACTTTGAGTATAACTGGGAAGTGAGACAGGAGAATGAAGGACATGTGGTGAGTGGATGGCACAAAGGAGAGGATTAGTAGGCTCAGCGGAAAGATTGGGAAGAATAGGGTACGGGATTTCATGAAGCAGTTCACCTCCGAGTGCTGGGAGGAGAGAAGAGGCGTGGGAATGTGGAGGCAGTTGAAAGCAAAGTGGTAACCAAGACCCTTTTACCTGAGAACCATGACAAATTAGCGGGCGGCCAAAGTGTTATTGTTATTATAGTACAGGAGCATATTTTGTAGTCTGAAATACCTTCGTTGTTTAGTGTTGAATATATACGGCCTGTATAGAATATTTCCTCCAGCCATATAACATAGATTGTTTTGGCAATCTGTAGGCCTTTTAAATTCAGGTGGCTAATTTTCGAAACGGACACCACTCTTTATACAAAGCATTTGGAGGGGGGGGGGGGGGCGGGGCGAAACAAAATGCACACTGCTTGTCTTTCCAACTTCGTTCGAATTTTTATGTAACAAATGAAAAAGTTTTGCGAGTTTGTCTGCCGGGCTGTTCATCTTTTCGTTTGCCTGTCGCCCTTTGTTTCTGCCTGTTCGTTCGTTTGGCATTATGTCTATATGACTGACCGTGCTTGTAATTTAATTTGCTATTGTTCCTTTGTTTTTCGGACTCAACATGAATAGTACTGTTGGTGCTGTTGCTGGGTTACTGTTCGACTGCAGGTACCACTCAGTTCCAATAGAAATTCCGGTCTTCGCCAAAGCTGATGAATACTGTTCAATCGCTTTGATAAAATAACTGACGCCGCGTTTGCATCTTTTTATATGTTTTTGCCGTAACTTTTATGACAATATCGCGGTTGACAGCAGTGTTCATCAAACCATTTCATTTTTAAT
The DNA here is from genome assembly GCA_031216915.1 of Pictodentalium vernedei. Classification (NCBI taxonomy): domain Eukaryota; kingdom Metazoa; phylum Mollusca; class Scaphopoda; order Dentaliida; family Dentaliidae; genus Pictodentalium; species Pictodentalium vernedei. Next base: position 60,929,569 of record CM062294.1, on the reverse strand, counting down.
CAGAACTGGATAGAATGCAGTACGGTCGCCATAGACTGGTTACTTTCCATGGGTGGGGTAGCAATTTGCCAGCTGCAAACTAGATTCCAAACACTTTTTATTGGGATAATACCATCAAAAACTTAATAAATGAACCCGGTGCTTCATTAATTAAACTTTTGTTGCTGATGCTTTGTTACTTCCCGGTAAACGCATGCGTGGACATCACTGCCCAGGCGTCAATCAAAATTGACAGTTGGCAAAATGCCATATCTTTTAAAATGTTGATAATTCATTCCATTTAGTTATATTATCAATAGGTAGAAAATACAATTGTAGAAAATACAATTACAAAAGTTTATAGTATTGACTCCTGGTAAGATTTTGTGGCTGTATCTCAAAACTGAAAATCTGTATCGGTGTGTTTACACAAGAGAAGAATAGCCTTAAGGCTATAGCCTATATCTAATTAACATCGGGTATTTTGTGGGAAGGGTGTATAACCGTGGGGAATAACTATGGGTGTCTGTTGTGTTTTTCTCACTAACGTTTGAATGATGTGTAAAGCTTGAGAAGCGTGTCTTTGTTTGCTCCCCAATATTTACCTCTGATTATCTTCAGAAAATTGATATGGATACCAATGACTTGTACGTATATTCTGTACGTGGGGAGTGTATTCCACCCAAGCAATAATTGCAAATTCGTTGCAAAGCATAACAAGCACAAACAAAGTTTCAGCCAATGGACCTCCGGGTTATACCCGGAGGTCCATTGGCTGAAACATTGCTTGTATTTTTGTCCACGTGTACAGAATTTGAAAGTGATACGTTGAGTGATAACTCTATTTCCGGGTGATTTAATTACAATCCACTCTCCACGTAGTGTATATATCTTACACAACTCAGTAAACTCTGTTCACGGAACACATAAAACCCACCATCTGTATCTCTGATCTCTGAACACACAAACATCTCACACGTGACCACTAATTAGATATAAACTATAATTACTATCAAAACAAACTTACTGAGGTGTGAATTTTAGTTTTTCGAGGTTTTGAGAATGTCGAAAAACAGAAAATCTGCACCGGTGTGTTTACACGAGAGAACAATAGGCTTAAGGCTATAGTCTATATCTAATTAACATCGGGTATTTTGTGGGAAGGGTGTATAAACGTGGGGAATAACCATGGGTGTCTTCTGTGTAATTCTCAGTAACACCGAACACATATAACCCACCGTCTGTATCTCTGAAGACAGAAACATCTCACGAGTGACGACTAATTAGATATAAACTATAATTACTATCAAAACAAACTTACCGAGATGTGAATTTTAGTTTTCCGACATTTTCAGAACACACCAATTTTGTGAACATCTCGACGATTTGAAATTTTTTTAATCAGGCGACTCGGCTGAAATCTAATCCAAACACCGTGTTAGGTACAGTGTCTGAAAAGTAATATCAGTTGTAAAACAGTATTTATATCTGATTGAATGAGCCCGAAAATAGCTATATTGGAGTTATTTGGGGCAAATCTTGTGGAACAACCATTTTACAGGTAGCGGATCTCCATCTAGTGTAGTGAAATTGACGAAACAATTTCAGTAGATTGCGTCAGGACCGAGCCTTCGGCGAGGTCTAGAATTGGACCCTGACAGTCTGAAACGTCTCGTATCGAATCAGGAAGAGGATTCCGAATAGAATCGAATCTCGAAAAGAATCGAATCCTGATTCGAGTTTCAAGGCTTTTCACGTTGTAAATAGTGCAGTTTCCGACAACCGCAGATATTGCCACTCATCATTCAAGTATTGCACTGAACGGAGAGTCGTCTGTGTGAGCAAATTAATCAAAAATGCGGGATATCCAAGAACGGCACCAAAGTAGATTCAGAAACGCAATCCTTATGGAATCTCTTTCTGTTATCAGGTCACCCAACATTCCGATTGAATACTATTCCAATAAACTACATGATCAAGGCATGCCTTCGTAGAAGGCTGTGAAGTAATGTACTGTGCGTTACAACTGTGTGTTCTTTCAATTTGAATGCTCCCAGACACTCAGACATAGAAATAGAAGTATTCTTCGCCTCTAGTATATAGAAGTGTTTACTGTCTCTCGCGTCCGCCCAAATTGTAATGTAAAAAAATCTTAAGGAAGCACGCGCTTGTATCCTGCAGTTACAGGATACAGAATGTTTATCGGGAATTCCCGATGCGCGATTTATTCGGTTAATTATAAACACAATACATACGTATGGTAAGGTAAAATTGAACATAATCGTATTCAATGTTTGTTCACAAATACAAACCTGAGTCGCGATGTAGTATGAAATTTCTGTATCCAGATCACTACAAGCGATTCGAGTTGAGATTTAGCAGGGCTTAGATCGATTTTAGTGAATAAGGTTCAGACATTTAATGTCAAATTGTGACGAATTTGAGACTCTTTTATCACATAATGTGTAATTTACGTTCTTACCTAACGTAACGACTAAACTTGGCCAGCACTATTCACAAAATTCTCTTCTTTAAGGAGACGACTAACATAAGCTATAAGCTTTCTGTCGAATCCCTACCTTACATAGCAACCCATATCTGTTTGTATATCTTTGTTATTTTGTGTTCTGTTGTATTTCGTGTTGTGTACATCGTTTATCTTAATGCACACAAATAACAAATTCTTGAATAAATATTGTTTAAACTAAAATTCTCCAACAAAATTGTATTATTTCTTCATTTTTTGCCTCAGAATCATAATTTATGGCCCTCTTTAGAACGAGCGTGCCGAGCATAAGCTGTGTGTCTGAGACAAAAAATGAAAATATTCAGTTATTCATGACGTGTTTTCTGTAAGTATCGTCTGCTCTTTGTATTTGGCAGGTGGTTAATGAAAAATAAGAAAAGGTTAATTCAGTTCTTCTGAAACCAACGTCGACGTTGACCTCTGACATCATTCCGTATTGGAAGTGTTGTGTTTCGTTATGAGCTATTTGTTAGTGATAATGTGATACATAGACAGAACGCGATGTGTGTTTGAATCGGTGGGGGCTTTACATAACTCGTTGGAATGGCGTAATCATATTTCTACGCCATTCCAACTCGTTATGTAAAACTCCCACCGATTCAAACACACATCGCGTCCTGTGTTTATTACACAACCCATGCATTAAAATTCATTTAAATAAACAAATTTTAATTCCGATGTTTAAACCCAAAGGTGAAGAGTCTGTTTATTTTGACTGAAGCTGTACTGATCAAATGGTTCGATAAAAAATCAAAACAAATTTTTCGGAACCAGTGTTTGTTGAAATTCGTATCGCTGTTTCTCTTCGGCTGGTGCCCATTCACGCCTAACCATTTGGTGGCTGTTACTGTTAATTGAAATATAAGCACAAATTTGCAAAACAGCCGGGCGAAACATTTTTAAAAGAAGTTCGAAGCATGTCACGATGTACGAAGATTTACCGAAATAAAGCTGACCAATTTAGATATAACGGATCCACAAAACGAGACGGCCATGGGACTGGGTTGATATTCTGGTTGGAAATGATTGGGGTTTTTTTTAAATATGATCTCATTTTTGGTTAACTAATTTTTTGTGAACAGACTTTATTTTGCATTGGACGTTTTCGTTTTCACATTATGATACAGACATTCGATAATTGTATAACGAAATTTGGAGACTTTTCGAAGCGTAACTAATGACTCGATGGAAAGGGAACTAGTATGAACGGTGCTGGGAAAAAAAGTTCCGCCTTGTACATCACCCATTGAATACAGAATCATTGATGTCATAGCGGCGATTCCGTTAAATGCAAGGGTTCAAAGTTGAAAAGATGTGTAATAAATGTGTTTCTTTTACAGATGTCAATTGGGTGGCTGATACAAATTTCCATTACACTCTCTTTGACGATGAATCAGATTCAGGCAAACAATCATCAGTGCCAGGTCCCCCAAGACATGGGAGCCGTCTTGGATATGATTGGACTTTCATTTAATCGTAGTGTAGCGGATGTAAGGATTTTAACATTTAACAACATTTCTAACTACATAGACAATACAAGATGCAGGACTTCTTCTGGAAATAGGGGAGAGATTCAGAACCAGTCAGTTTGCGAGTGGGAATACAGGAATAACTACGACGAAAACAGATATCCATCAACACTATATATGGCAGTATGCAAATGTTCTACTTGTCGAAACGCGAGGCATTCACCACCCTCCGAGTGCAGACCCATCTTTTATAGTTCACCGGTGATTCGTCGCACGTGCACCAACGGAATCTACAGCTATAGGTCAACAAGGGAACCGGTCTCTGTTGGATGTGTTTGTGTACAACTTTAAATGATATTGACTGTGATGTTAAACTAATGGTTTGAGATGGGCGTTTACTGTATAGTCATCATAAAAACTGAGCGATATTTTCAACCGAAGCACGACTGGGTCGCGATCCGGTCGAAATTATTTCTGCTCACATCATTACTGAATCGCGACCGTCGGAAAGGAAATGTGAGAGCAATGGTTTTTGGATGCTATTTCGTTTGTTTTTATTAATTCGGTTTTGAATTAGGAATATTTTATTTATGAAATCTCAAGTCATGGTGTGGTAGTGTTTCGTGATCCGTGTGCGATCTGCTCGAAAAAAAAATATCACTTTTGTGATCACAGTCAGTACTGTACACACAACACTCTCGAATATTTATGGAATCTTTAAATTTTGGCATATGATTTTTTGAACGCACGTGGTATTCTTAACCCTTCCGTTGATAGGAAGTTGATTAATTTGCTTTGATATCAAATAATTGTATTATTGTCATTGTTATAGGTGTTTGAGGAAAAACAATTTCAAACGCATAGACTTGAAAATAACACAAATTGAGAAAGAAACAAACGGGGAAGCATAACACATTAAAAACCCGCCCATAACCTGCGAGATAAAATAGAAAATGTGGACCGACTTGAATTTATTCCTCAACGTTAAAGATGCAACAGGCCGCTAAATTGAGAAAAATATAATTTGGCAATTTGTCGAAACCAGAAGTTTCATTGTGTAAAAATACCCTCAACCTTCATATATCCGTTGTATGAAAGCGCCCGTTTCGAGAAAAATTAACGCGAAGGCGCTAAGTTGGTTTTTTTTTGTTATAAAAACATGCAACCCTTATAAATCTAGATCTATTTTCCGATCACTCGCGGAAATTTCCAGAGGAGTACAAACTGCAACATCATTTTCTATATTCGTGGAAATTTACTTTCTCAAAAGGACAAAGGTGAAGTTTGTGTTCAAGTTTCTATTTATAGTGTATGCGTACATGCAATTTGTTTTTGGATTTTCATTAACGATACATGTGCTGTGGGTTTTAATAACACTTTGGCCGGCCGTTGATTTGTCGCGGTTCAATTGGTTTTACTGGAAGCATAACTGTGCTGAATTCAAAATAGTGCAAAGTTGTTGATCTGATAATACCAGGTTATTGTTAAAATAATGCACAGGTATTGTTAGTGGTGGTGATCAATTGGGACAGCGGAAAAACTAAATTTACTACATGCTTTTGTGTTGACTTGCTGTGAATTCTTAAGATTACTTTCGGGCAAATTCATTTATCTCTTCGATATTTCACATCATCTGAAAATGCGCCAGCTTTCGTTCAAGTATTTTTTTTATTTTACAGATTCGTGAATTCTGCGTTTCTTCTGATGTCTTACACTTTACATACACTGCTTTTTGCACACAAAATTGGAGTGTCGATAGTAAGCAGCTTATTTGGGCCTTTAACCCCTTGAAATCTAGTGGTATTTTCCATGCCAGTTCAATGGCTGCAATTGGAAGAGTCCATATTCATTATTTGGGGTAGACTAATCAATATTTTCAACGTGCAGCCTCAGGGCTGCACGTTGAAAATATTGATTGGTCTACCCCACACATTTACTGAGCAGCCATCCTATTTAATGACGTTATGACGGTAACAGGACAAAATCCCCTCAAGACAACCCCCCCCCCCACCCCCTCAGACAAAGCCCCCTCACTTTCTGCATTCAATGACAAAACCCCCTCAAGACAAAACCTCCTCAAGATAAAACCCCCTCACAAGAAATATTATTTATAGAATATGGTGAAAATAAAAATGTTAATATATCATTTTTGGGAAAGGGTTGGGGGGGGGACTGTTTTGTTTATTTTTTTCAATTCTTTAAATCATGTTTTTGGAAGGGGGAGGAGGTGTGAATAAATTTTATTTTTGATTATATCAGAAGCATAGCAGAAAATACTAATAATAATAATATATTTTAGTAATTTTCTTGTCATGTGGTTCTTGTTTGTTATATATCAAAGGGTGTTTATTTGTTAACATATATCAAAAGGTGTTTATTTGTTAACATATGCATGTTTACTATATTTTAGAATTTTTTTTTTATGGAAAATGAGTAAAAAAAAAAAAAAATAATAATAAAAAATAAATTCAAATCGTGTTCATTATAATTTATTTTTCTGTTTCGTGAGAGGGTTCTGTCTAAGAAGTCAATTAAGGTGAGAGGGTTTTGTCAGCAGGGTTTTTTCCGAGGGGGTTTTGTCTTGAGGGGGTTTTGTCCTGGATCAAAACGTGTTCCTTCCAGAAAACTAACCGCCAGGGTTTACAGGGTTAGTGTAATCATTTACCTAATACGGCTTGAAGAGTTGCAAGTGCAGTTTTTTTTTTTAATGATTAAACATTTGAGAGGCCATAATTAAGGTTTTGAGAGAAAACAAATATTTTATTTATTCAATGACCTACATACAGTACGACCACTTTCCACGGGTAGGCAATATACAGTACGTGGAGAGTGGATTGTAACTAAATCACCCGCGGAGTGGAGTTGCCACCCAAGCTATAACTTTCAAATTTTGTACATATCGCCAAAAAACACAAGCAATGGTTCAGCCAATGGACCTCCGGGTTTAACCCGGAGGTCCATTGGCTGAAACTTTGCTGGTGCTGATTATGCTTTGCAACAAATTTGCAATTATTGCCCGGGTGGAATCTCCACTCTGCGGGTGATTTAGTAATAATACACTCCCCACGTACTGTATAGAGGATATGGAATGAGTGTTTTTCTCATATAATATTTATGAAACGAGTCTTAGAATTAGAGGCTCGCCAAAACGGAAAATTCGGACGAGTTTCATAAATATTATATGAGAAAAACGCTCATTTCATATTCTATTTATCATATGACACACACACGCACAAATTAGCCACTTAGTATGACTTTTTAACCCATCACCTAAATTGAGTTGCAGACGGCACTTGGAGAAAACATCCTCGTATAACTAAACATTTTCATTTTTTGCTTCCAAAACATAGGTTATGACCCCTCATTGGAACGAGGTCGTTGAGCTCGTTCCAATGAGGGGTCATAACCTATGTTTTGGAAGCGAAAAGTGAAAATATAAAAAAAAATGAATGGCGTTTTTCTTGTAGGTAAAAGATTAATACAATATAACCCACCCTAAATAGGACAGATAACGTAAATTCTCCCTTCTGAAATTATGCAAATGTCACCCAGTTGTATTTTGTTTAGCCAATCAAATTGTCCAGTTTTGAAATTGACCAATGAAAGCCCCCAACTCTAATTATGCAAATTAGAAAATGTGGCCCAGTTTTATTTTGTTCAGCCAATCAAATTGTCTAGTTTTGAAATTGACCAACGAAATTGACGGAAGGCTTTATTTATCACTGATTAATACGAAAACAAAATGTCAAATGTTTTAAAGTGAACAAAACGGACGAGTCATATGATAAATCCACGTACGCATTAATATTAGATTCCAAACACTATTATAGAAATAATCATCAATCAATTAATAAATGAAGCACCGGGTTGTTGATGATTTTATTACCTGGAAAACGAATCCGTGGACATGACTGTCCACCTGTGGCTTACGGCCAGTCCACGGTGAATTACTGTACAAGTGTCATGCTCAAATACGGCAAGATAAAGGTTGGAAATTGAAAGAAATGAAAACATCACGTAAGGACGTTTCTTATGAACTGGCTTTTCAAAACTAAAGAAAAATAATAGTTCATGTTTTGGAAGCGAAAATAAAAACAGACTCCATTAAATTTGAATGGCATTTTTGTTATTGTACGGGAATCTTTTGTTCCGTGAATCATTTGTCCAGGTGACATTTTATCCGGCAACTAAAAGGCGTTCAATTTTGGGGATTCTGAGGTTAGAGATGGTGGCTTGCCCAATCACGCTATTCTCGATTTTCGTGTTTCTGTTCGCAGTCGTTTTATTTTCTGTGTTTGGTCTCAGCGGATCGTTTTTGGAAAGTGTCTGTATACACACTGGATAACTGGGAACGTCATTGCCGATTAATAAAATACTTTGAATAATTTTAATGCATGTCTGGATACTGATTAAAAATTTCAAAATAAAAATATTTATCGAGACAATCCATCCAGCAGATGTTGTTAACAAACATGTTCAAACTATTTTTCCTTAACCCTTTACCCAACGCAGACGATATCAAAATTTATTATTTTTAAAAATCATTATTTAAAACTTTTCAAAAATTTCAACAAAACCATATCATGTGACCACCTAATTGGAACGAGCTCGTCTTCAATGAGGGGTCACATGATACGGCTTTGTTGAAATTTCTTGAAAAATAATATTTTATCAACTGCTGAACTTGCATATTACGCTGGCGGATGCGGCCGTTTCGTTGGGTTAAAGACGCCAAACGTCCATTTTACAACCGAGACATGCTTCTATCATTAATAGACCAAATTACTTTTCTGTGTGTCGCTTTCGGAGCGACTTCTCGATACGGCATCATATATACATATGCGTCATAGGTGAAAGAGCGGGATTTTTTCCTTTACTTATGCAATGTCTTGCCCACAAAACTGAATAGAAAGCACGTTAATCTTCTATTTTAGACCACTCATCACAGATTCTGGAAAAAAATGCTTTCGACGAATCACGGTAAAACATTTGACGTATTTGCAGAACAGATTGGTCAATTTTCGTGGGGGTTAATGACTTTCTGTGTATGTTTGTCTTGTTTAATGTTACCAACCTCTGCGACGCTTGGCAAAGACACGAAAAATATCGTATGTCCTACTTGGGGTGGTAAAGACAAGACGTGTGTATGACGATCTGATAATTGTAAAACTCATATAAATGAGTTTGCCAATTGCACATTTACACAACTCAACGATACTTATCGACGATATCAGTTCGTGGGATGTATATTTTTATAAAAAATTAAATTTAGATTGCTGGTGTCCGCTGCCTTCATGAAAAATACCCGTAGAAAGCTTTCCTATTTCATCGCGACATTACCCAATTATCTAGTGTGATCGACCAAATTAGTATTTTGAGTTATTAACCCTTTGAGATTTGTTTCCCGGAATGGTATCGTCTTTGTGTACACCTATAGTGAAATGGGTCAGTCCAGTATCAATATACAGGGAGGATAAAATAATAACTGCAGTCTGCAGCCATTTGGCTGCAGACTGCAGTTATTATTTTATCATCAATGCCCTGTGTATATACCTCTTATAATAAGATACAGATGGGACAAAATTATGCCTTGGACCGAAATATCGGTCTTACGAGGTCAAAGGGTTCAGAGTTTCCCTTTGTTTCTTCCCAACAACAAGGCGTCCTCTTCCTCATTGTAGATGGCGCTTTCTTACTTTCAAGTTACATCTGATGTTTTGTGCTTCTGTGTGAGTTCTTTGTCTATTTAAAGTAGAAACGGGTTTTACTTTCTACTTCAAACTACTTAGATTGTAATGTATATAACATGTAAGAAATTGACGAAATCATTTATTATAAAATAAATGTTAATGACAAAAATCAGGATATAATTAAAGTATATTTTTAAAAATGTCAACAAAATTTGCTTAGCATAATTAATGAGATAAATATAATATAACGCTTCGACCTTTCACCCCTGTATGTCTGTATTATTGAGTAAAGCAACGTTAGAACTCTGTGCACGTACATGTACAACACAATATAATTTAATTGTCTTTAATGATATCGACTTTGCTTGCGTATGATTGGTCGAGATGAGTTTTTCCCAATCCAATGAATAATTTTCCTATCGCATGAATATTTCTACTTTGTCTCGCCCATTTGTCAAATTAAAAATGAGTGTCGTACTGTGCAATTACACTGTAATTGCTGCATCTTTGGCTGTTAGTTGATATTCGCGTGGGTTGTTCACACTACTTATTTCTTTCAGTATTCGAGACCGCGTGTAGTAGCCGATGTTGGAAACATTTAAACTGTCGTGTGCATAAAAGTTGACACGACTGCAAAGAAACACACATTGGAGACTTCGTCAGAGTAAGGGTAAGGGTGTATTAAAGCAAATGCTCTGAATTAAATTATAGTAATTGAAATGAATTATGTCTCACTTTATCGGAGTATTTTTATGTGACGGGCGTGTTAAGTTTTGTATGAAGTGCTACATGCGACTTAACATGCTCATCCCACATTCATTCTCCGATAAAGCCACAGATAATTCATTTCAGTACACTAAATTTGTAAGTGTGCGCAGTAAAAAATAACTCTTAACCTACTGAGTATTTTCTCTATATTTTTGTTATTCATTGAAACCAGTTATTGCTTATGTGAAGCATTCCTGGGTGCTTTTGAAAGAACAAGAAATGAAAAAAATGAAGCCAATAAATTTATTAATTTATTTATTTTGTTATCTATAATTATAGATATCTATATACTATATATTATATTATATATATAAAATATGTAAACCATATATGTACGACACATTTAAAAGCCGAATCCTATCCGTTTTACTGTTAGAGGAAATCAGAGTACTCAGAGAGAACCAACGAGTATGAACCTCCCAACAAACCAAGATGGTTTCGCCCATTTTGCCGTTGACAGTATTGACTGAAATGATACATTCCAGGGCGCCAGTGTTGATAGGTTTAAGGAGGAATGTAACTAGTTTGGTGGCAGGAGAACTGCCAGTTGCAGTGTTCACGCTGGACCGAATTTATTTGGCGCCAAGTCGAATTTTTGATTGGTGCCAAATGATTTTTTAGGGTGCCAAATGAAAGATTTTAATCACAAATTAAATCGGCTGCCAAATGAGAATGAATTAACCAAGTATCGTTTCTTTAAATGCATCGAGGCGTCATCTGCAATGCTAAAGCATTACATGTGGCGACTTGTTTCACCCAATTAACGAAATCTTAATTTAGTTTAAGTATTCTAGTTGCAAAACAAATCCTACCAATGATAACAATACAGATAATAAAAATATAAAAGGCTTTTTACAAAATAATTTCAATATTATTTTTTACGCATAGTTTATTCACTCCAAATAATTTATTATCTTCCAGAAAGATTATAAAAAGGATTAAGCACGATAAAAAAAGATTAAGAAACAAAGAAATGTTTTGATAAGAATCAGATTAAATGGATATACTGTTAATTCAGCTGATCCATAACAGAGGCGTAATTATATCTTTACTTAACTGCCGCATGTTCTCTTTTTGTAACCAATGCAAACTTAAAAAAATAAAAATTAAATGGTTTATGTGTAATATTTTACCCATGTTAATAAAATTGATAAATTTGTCCCTTGAGTGCAACAAGGCTTTGCAATGCTTGTGCATTGCAAAGCCTTGTTGCACTCAAGGGACGAAATACACTATCATCCTTGCGATTCTGTAGATTATGAGGCCTATATCATAAAACAAACCAAGAACATGAACTTTTGATGGCAAAGAAATAATTACAAAAATAAAAAATAAACTAAAAAAAGGCCCGCCCATATGCAGTTTTACAAAGAAATAGCTTGAGAAAGAAAAGATCCACTTTGTGGGGCTTTACCTGATGTTGTTTAGTATAAATGATAAAACATTGATAATACAAAAGTAAAAGCCTATTATTAAAGTAAAGGGTTATTATTAATATTTACAAAATAATTTCATGATTATTATTTACTCACTGTTTATTCACTCCAAATAAATTAATAGCAAATAATTTATTTTATTATACGCTAAACGATAGATTATCCAAAAAATGCGGAAAGAAAGAAATCGCATCCCTCACTGTGAAGGTATAGAAATTTTCACTTTCACGGTATCAAGCAAAATGGCGGCTTTCAAAGTATCACTTCAAGGTGAATACGAGCCAAATTATCACTGGAAAATGACCAATTTTTTCTAAAAACGTATAATGAAAAGACATTCTAGTGTTTTTGAGCGGATATCCATCATTTCCAGCAATAATTCGACAGATATTCACCTTGAGTTCATGCATGAAACCCGCTAGTTCAAACATGTCCTGAATGTCCGTAATATAAGTTTTTGGTTTGGTACGTCCTTTGAAAGGACGCACCAAACCAAAAACTTATATTACGGACTTTCAGGCCATGTTTGAACTAAACACCCTCCAGCTGAATCAGATCGCAATCTTCCGAGTATCGATCAAATGTCTTCCGCGTATCAATGATTCAATGCGCTAGGGGGCGCGGTGGCGTTGCGGTAACCGGTTCTCGTCAGACTACCGAAGTTAAGCAACGTCGAGCCCGGTTGGGTGGCCGTCTGAGCGATCGATTCGGACTCCCGCGTTGTGTCCTTGGGCAAGGCACTTAACCTCGATTGTCCACATGGGAGCACGATGACGCCGTGTACTAAGGCGTACTGCACGTCGATGGTATGCATGTCTTCAACCAATCTAACCCTGCCTGTGCTGCAGTGCGGAGTTACGATGTTGGGGAGCTGGTAGCTGCTCGTCGTTGCACGGTGGTTCTCTCCGGGTACTCCGGCTTCCTCCACCCGTAAAACTATCACTGTCATGATTAGCCATTGTGCATAAGTATGTGACACCAATAAATAAATAGATTCAATGCGCTGTATACTTCCATGCATCAATTCAAAGTTGAAACGAGTGGAATTATCGGATTCTTAAAAAAGCGTATGGTAAAAACAAAATCTAGTGTTTTTGCTCGCGGAAAATAAACATTTGTCTCTGTCACTCATGATAATTTTCGGTATCCACTGAAAACACTAGATATCTTAAAAATCTTGCAAAAGAATTGTACGACAAGATTAAATTAGATTAAAAAAGAATAAATAACAAAAAAACGTTTTATAAGTATCAGATTACAGTACGTGGAGAGTGGATTGTAACTAAATCACCCGCGAAGTGGAGTTATCACCCAAGCTACAACTTTCAAATTTTGTACACATCGGCAAAAGAACCCAAGCAATGTTTCAGCCAATGGACCTCCGGGTTTAACCCGGAGGTCCATTGGCTGAAACTTTGCTGGTGCTGGTTACGCTTTGCAACACATTTGCAATTATTGCTCGGGTGGAATCTCCACTCTGCGGGTGATTTAGTGATAATACACTCTCCACGTACTGTAAATGGATAATTCTATTCATCTATAATAAAGAACCAGGATTATAACGTTCACATGCAGATTGTTTGACAGCCGTGACTTCTGTATCGCTGTGTCATGAGACAGCGATTTTATCGAAAACAGAGCACAGAAATAATCAAATACAAAGGATTTGTGACCCAACAAAAGTATAATCTGGGTGCCACATTATGAAGCCACATGTTGTATTTTTGGTGCCGAGCGATTTTTTTAGTGCAGTTGGCACCCGACAGCTTGAACTAGTCCAGTAGCATACAATGAGTAATTCTTACTTTCCAATTAATGTTCCATTACGCTGGAGACAGTTGTGTATAAGATTTATTTATTTATTTATTTATTTATTTATTTATTTATTTATTTATTTATTTATTTATTTATTTTATTTATTTATTTATTTATTTATTTATTTGTTATTTATAAATCTATTTATTTATTTATTTATCGGAGTTTAACGACAATTTTGACAGCCAGTGTCACCTCCTGTAGTTCTACGGGTGGAAGAAACGGAATACCCGGCGAGAATCACCGAGCAACTGCGAGAAACTGTCAGACTCCGCAACTCCACACAAGCATGGTTAGCATTGGTTGAAGACAGGCGCGCCACCAACGTGCAGAACGCCTCACTACACCGCGCCGCCGTTCCCCCCACGCAGGCAATCAGGATTAAGTACCTTGCCCAAAGACATAACGCAGTTAACCCCTGCGGGGATCGAACCGTGAACCTCTCGGTTTGAAGTTCAATGCTGTAACCACTGAGCCACTTCACTCTCTGTGTGTATAAGATAACCTAATGTAAGGCCCTGGGATCTAAAAGGTTGATGTATACTGCAAAAAATAAAGGTTCTTTTTAAAACCAAAACTGGTTCTATTTTGTCTCTGAGATGGAAACAGTTCAGTATAAACACTATTTATTTCAAATCAAATAAATTTACGAAGATTAGCATACAATTTTAACAGAATAATACATGAATTGAAGTAGATTCAGCAGTAAACTTGGAGCTTATTCAACACATTCGCCAAACAGTTTGAAACAAAGCGAATATAAATACCTGGTATATTGGTTCTACACAGAACCAAAACTGGTTCGATATGCCAACTGTTCATATCTCCTTTGCATAATAATGATTTGAGACAACCTAGTATATGCTCTAAACTTAAGGATGAAACCCCCTCAATTTATGTTTAATTCTGTTAATATTTAATGTTAATCTTTTTTATAAATTTATTTGATTTGAAATAAATACTGTTTAAACAGAACTGGTTTCATCTCAGGGACAAGATTAGAATCAGTTTTGGTTCTAAAGAGAACCTGCATTTTTTGCAGTGTACGTACAGTGTAGTCTGATTTTCATATAGTCTGATAAATTTAACACAACACCTTCGACTGACACACAAGTCGTACCCTTGGTTCCAATGTGTTCTATGTGCCTGCAGGCACATAGAACACATTGGAACTCAGGGGACGAAGTCACAGTCACCATTTTGTAAATTCATCCCCAGTGGAGAACAAAAAGATATCCCTCTACCTCACTCTAAAATCAGTTGGGAAAAAAGCAACCAAATCAACAGGGCTGAGGGAATATGAATCCAATTGCATTCATATTCACTCACCCCAGTTGATGGGGGCTGATGTGCAACCCACCTGCTTTTAAAGTGCACACTCATACACGCCACCAAAGGTGAAGGTCTGATTTCTATGAAAACTTTCGTTTTGTTCTTGATTTCCGTGGCTTTGTAATTAGTAAGTATTATTGAAAATACACCACTGGTTGAAATACGTTGTAGAATAGTGGTTCTCGCCTCTTTCATATTACTGATGGTGTCGTGGGGTACGGTCCCTAGAAATCGCAGCGTTATGTTCCCACAGTGATCCGGGTGTTTAGCGGTAGACAAAATCACTACAACATCCGCCAGGATTAAACTCTTGTTTGGCATATATACATCGTGGACACTGTGGATTCTTGAGTACAATAGTGTGTATGCAGCTATGTCTGTGAAGATATATTGAACTGTTTTTTATTAAAGATTTATTGGGCAAAGTGAAAGTTTTCTTGAATTGTCTTCTACGAAACAGTTGATTTCAAGTAATACACTGTCGTCATATTGCGCATTGGACGAGTACATTGACCTAGGGCGTAACCAAGAGTGCGGGTATATGAAAGTACGCCCCCCACCCCGTATAATGTTTCCACTGGGGACTTCCTAGTTTGGATTAGAGTCCTCAGACATCGAGACTATCTTGCTGGTAATCATGTTTACGGGACTAAATTTATTGTTTGGACTTTACCCTTTGAACCCCAGCGACCTATTTCCACGCCCAGGAACATGATACGTCATAACGTCATTATATAGGATGGCTGTTCAGTAAATATTGTGGGGGTAGACCGATCAATATTTTCAACGTGCTGCCCAAGACAGCACGTTGAAAATACTTATTGGTCTACCCCAAATAATGAATATGGACTCTTCTAATTGCTTCCATTGAACTGGCATGGAAGATACCACTAGAGTTCAAAGGGTTAATGTCGTCGCACATATAGTCGATCATACAAACGAGGAGGGTCGTGGTACCCCATTTGTAAAAAAACGAAGATTCTGTGGGAATCAGAACTCGTTTCGGTGATTTTTGATGTGTTTTTGCGATTTGAAGGATTGACGGGTCTTTTGGAGTGGTTAGATTTACTCCAGGTTAATCAAACGCACCCTCCAAACATACCACCGTCCCATTGGAGACCTATGGGTCACATAGCAACGACGTGCTACCAAGGGAACCAAGATGGCGACCTCCAATATACAAAACGGTCGACGGAAACAAGTGTCACCCTAACAACACGAGCTGCACATGCGCGCTAAGACCACGTATCACTATAGCTATAGCAACACAAGATGACCGCTTACATGGGCTACCATGACAACCAAACATGACGTCACATATGAGATCCGGAATGAGATACGGCTAACGAGCCCCATTTCACCCTTCTTCCACCACGAATGTGAATCCTTCAAGTTGTGTTGTCTGCACGCCAGAATAAAGCGTAAATAATGGGCCTCTGGCACACAATCAATGCCGCGTTAACGACGTAATAGTTTTGATAAACAGAAAGGAATGTTGATTGTTAACACAGTATTTATTTGGGAAGATTAAGACTGATTACTGTTATAATCTTATTCTAATAAGTACAATAAATTATAGAAAGAAACTTCATTAATAAAAGTTTCATTAAAATCTACAGATATGAGGCTACAAAAATCAATACCTAGATTATCTTTGGAATTTGTTCGTGCAGACGGGTGGATTATAATTTACTTTCAGGGTATAAAAAAGTGAGCAAAAAATAGGCCCTCCGTTTGTGTGTATGTCATTATGTGTACATCGCCTGTGTGAACTGATAGCTGGGGCTCCACTAATTGCACTGTGAGGTGGGGGCAGTGTTAGAGGCACGTTTTTTCTAGTGCCTATTCGCAGTTGGTTATCCCGCTACTAATAGTCTGTTACTGTTTGTAAATGGTAATTCTTGTTGCTAATATAATTACAGGAAGCAATTTTAGAAAAAAAAAACTCTACCGAAAGGTGAAGTGTTAAATGAAATAAAATTGATTTTAACGAAGCAGCTGTGTCATATGAATACTTTCTCATGTGAGAGGTATGATTCCACGACTTGGCGGTGTTACTTTGATCTCGCAGTTCACTGATACTGATTAATCATTTACACAACGTAACGACCAAAACCGGCCAGCGCGGTTCTCAAAAGTCGCCAATTAATTTTCATTATTTTTTCATTTTTTGTCTCAAAAACATAGGTTATGACACCTCGTTGGAACGAGCTCGTTGAGCTCGTTCCAACGAGGGGTCATAACCTATGTTTTTGAGACAAAAAATGAAAAAAAATAGTTATTCAAGAATTGTTTTGCAAGTGTCGTCTGCTTTCCATGTTTGGTAAAGGGTTAACAAGTTTCTCTCTTCAATGAGGGAAAAAGCATAAACAAATGTACTCATTGTATTGAAAAACTCTCAATAGATTTGAAACATTCGATGAAAACATTGAGGTACCCTGGTTGAATTGTTTTTTTCCACCCATTATTCGTCAAATCCGATAAAAAAAGCATGATATGGTAAAACAGACATCACAATTTCCGTCAGCCCAGTCTGCTCAATTCGGTCAGTAAGCTGGTCAGCATTAGTGAAATGTATGCATTTTCTGGCCACCACGTCAATATTTGTTCACATGTCGTTGACCTGTTTCGATTTAGGGGAGAGTGCCTAAGAAGTCAAACCCACAGAGACTGAACTCTATCCTGAATTGTAACAAGGCAACTTCATTCAGACTAAATAACTATAGAGATAATGTGAAGTACATGGATAGAATGTGACGCCTTGTGTTTCCTGCACTCCTGAACAAAGCACAAATATCGGCATTCAGCACTCAACTAAACTAACTTCATGTTTTTAATGAGGTAATAATAAATAAAGTAGTATTATTGATAGCATCACACTATTACTTCAATAGATCAGACAGTTCCTCATCAAAGACTCAACAAAAAACCTAGTTCATGCCTTTGTAACTTCACATTTGGATTATTGTAATGCCTTACTGTTCAACCTTCCACAATATCAGTACTCTCGCCTGCAGATGGTACTAAATGCATCAGCTCGAGTGGTATGCAGGGTATCACGATCTCAACACATCGCTCCTGTTCTGACGGATATGCACTGGCTGCCAGTCAATTACAGAATCATTTTCAAAACTTTATTATTAGTTTTTATGTCACCAGCCTACTTAGAAGAACTCCTTCATACCAAGAATGTGTGTCAATACAACCTGAGGTCCGATGGTAAAATGCTGCTACATGTTCCAAAACATAGGTGTAAGACATTTGGAGATAGGTCATTCTCATTTGCTGGCCCTCACTTGTGGAATAATTTACCAGGACACCCAAAAAGACTGTCAAATGTCAACCTTTTCAAGAAAGATCTCAAAACATACCTGTTTCAAAAAGCCTATAAGTGATGTTCTGGACTGTAAGATACTGTAAATATTCCGTTTGTATATTTGCACGAGCTCAGTAACATGTACAGCGCCTTAGAATATGGTTCTATATCTTCTGAACTATAATTTTGGCGCTATATAAATGCGTATATTATTATTATTATTATTATTATTATTATTATTATTATTATTATTATTATTATTACTTATTTAAAATAAACTATAGTCACACTTTCTATTTTATGAACTGAGGGCAAATCTAAAATTCGGTGAAACTGAACAACCCGTGTTGATAACCACCCGATTCAGGGGATGTTTGTGAATTGCCGTCTTCATTTTCTGTGGTTGTAACTCAGGGAAACGGTCTCAACTAACTAGGTCAAATGCTCTGCTCGCCTGTTTGACTAGATTCATAGATTGACCCTTTGCCAAACGCCTCGTCCAAAACTGACAAACGCTATTCAAAAAAGTCGCAACTCAAATTTATTGCGTTTTTTTAGTTTTTGTCTCGTGAACGTGGCGTGTGGCCCATCATTGGAGCGAGGTCGTTGAGCTCGTTTCGATGATGGGTCATGGGGTGTGTTTGGGGGACGGAAGGTGAAAGGGTTCATGCAGGTGAAAGTGTCGTCTGCTATCCACGTTGGGTAAGGGGTATATAGACTCATTACGGCGACTATGCTGTTGGCAAACGGTGACCCAATTGCTGGACAGCATAGGGTGGTGGAGCATTCACATCCTTAAGTAGGATAACTGGGTTTGCTTTCTCCTCCCTCTCCCCTCTCACCCTCTCCCGTCCCCTCCCTGGTTTATCTCCTGTGGTCCTTAACCGAAAAGACCCCTATATAACCCTGGTGTTGTAAGAGGAGCAAAGTCGAAACAACCCTTTAGTGACAAACATTTACCAGTTGGATTTTCTCTGAAGTTCCAATCTTCACAAATGTTGTATATATATGTTATATTTTTTCTTGACATCACCAAAAATTATGACTCTACTTTTTACCTTCATTTACTTACTCATATATTAATGAATACCCAATGCACGGACACCGAGAATAGAAATTGTGATCCCAAAATGTCCAGACCCTTGGTTGTTTTCTCCACTACTTTAAGTAACTATGGCTAATGCCATATCACTGGATGAGATCCAAACAAATAACACTTATGATTTCATGGCAAAACTGAACGAGGCTATTTCTTCTGATGAACAAGACATGGCCGCCCTTCCATTCAATATTTCTGATCCTGTTTGTAAGTATTTTACTCCAAGTGAATTTAAAGATGAAATCTCAAGTACGAATAAATCTCTGTCTCTACTTAATATTTAATTGCCGCAGCTTGAACGCTAACTTTGAAAATCTCCAAAATTTACTGGTCGACTTGCAAACAAACTCTAACTTTTTAGACGTGATAGGCATGACGGAAATATTTAATGTCAAACCAAATATAGAATATCAACTTGAAGGATACCACTCCCTAGTTTCTCGTATGCGCCCCGATGATGATGATGACAGGGGTGGTGTCGGAATGCTCATAAATGACAGTATTCCCTTCAAATTCCGAAACGACTTATCTGTCTTTATACCACACGTGTTTGAATCTTTGTTTGTGGAAATATCCACTTAGAAAAAGGGTATCGTCGGAGTAATTTATAGACCGAACTCAGCACCTAAAGCAGACATTGACACATTCCTTTCTACATTAACTGAATTATTGGACACCTTAAGTAAGGAAAATACGAAAGTTTACCTCATGGGGGACTTTAACATAGACTTGCTCAACGTAAATTCGCACAGTAAAACAAATACCTTTATAGATTTACTATTCAGTGCGGGTTTTATACCCGCTATCACAAAGCCGACGAGGGTCACAGAATTTTCTGCTACCCTGATTGATCATATTTTTAGTAACAATATCAATAAACTTATGGCAGGAATTATAATTACTGACGTCAGCGATCATTTTGCTACGTTTTACATAGAAGTAGCAGATAAACGCCCACTCACTCAAATGCCAAATTATAGACGAACATTCAGTAGGGAGAATATCACTCGGTTCAAAAATTCTTTATCAGTTTGTGACTTCTCTGAAGTCATAAACGAGATTTGTCCAGACGCGGCATTCAATAGGTTCCTTGATATATTCTACGAAGCGTTTGAACAAGCATTTCACAGAAAAGCTATGCCCATAAACAAAAAGTATATCAGACGTGAAACATGGATGACGCAGGACTTATTGCAATCCGCTCAGACGAAACATAAGTAGGTGATAATTGCCGATGCAAGCGTACATGTACGTGTACGGTACATGTACGTGTACATGTACACGTATATTCGTGTACACCTCCATAGGATTTAGTGTTAAAATCGTGTACAGGTACACGTACATGTACGTTTTTAGAAACGAAAAAACGTTTTTTTCTCGCAATTTAACACTGAATTGTATCCTAGACGCCTGTAGTTTTATGCGTGCGTACATGTACCGTTTTGATTGAAATAGGCAAATGAGTTTTCCCTCATAGGATTCAGTGTTAAATTGCGAGCAAAAAAACGTTTTGTCGTTTCTAAAATCATCGTCTTACCGATTCTAAATAATCCGCGTCCGTACACGATTTTAACACTGAAACCCTATTGAGGCGTACACGGAGATCCACTTGTGGATTTTAAGTTGGAAATCGACTCGTGTAAAGAGGTTGTGTTAGAATTCGCAAAACCCACTGTCACGTTTTTGATTGATATATAGGAGAGAAAAAAACTATAAATAAATAGTTATTTAAAAAAATAAATATATCAAATCGAATAGATAATAAAAAATACGTAAATTATGAGCGATTCTCAGACTATTAGAGTAAGGTTTCTTTTAAAAATGCTGATGAGAGCCTACGCATTCTGCGTGAACGAACAACTAGGTCGTCTCTTGTTAGAACGATGCGTCGGATGTCGGGATCATCTAGACTTTGATTACGAGAATCATTCGTGTCTGTGGGTGGAAAAGGAAGATATGGTCAACAAGTATTTCGAACCGGCGTTCGAACGCGTTCAAATCAATGAAGTGATCGCGTTTTGGAAGAGATTACTCTTCTGTAAAGATCAAAGCAAGCCCACAGTTTCGGAAGAACTGAAATTGGCGCGTAAAAGTCTGACTTTAAAAGATAAGGGATGCGTCAAGAAATTATTGTTCAGTGAAGCATACGTCTAAGTTTTCTCGTTGATATAAAATAAGGGAGAATAGAAAATAAAATAAATACACACATACATTTTTTATCTAATATTAGAAAGAAAAAAACAAAAATGAGAACCAGAAATAAATTGTATTCGACGTTAGTGGACGACGGGGATGAGAAGCCGATCGACGTTTTGCCGACGGCACCGTCGCTAGAAGAAAGAGAAAGAGGAGAGAGGTATCGCATCGATCAAATCAGTAGAATCCAAGAGTATCTAACTCGAGAGAGAGATTCTCGTCGTTCCCTCAAGAAGAAGTATTCGCGTTTCGTGAAATTCGTCAACGCGATCGACACGACACTCATCACGATTTCCATGGGTTTACACGCGGCCGGCATCGGATTGTTGTCGACTGCGGTCGGCATTCCGATCGTGTTGACCGTAGAAGGAGTGGCTCTCGCCGCCGGATTGTTTAGCACGCTCGGAAACTTTTTGAGTAGGAAATTATATCTGAAGGCGAGGAAACACGACAAGATTCGCATCTTGGCCGATTCCAAGATCGACACGATATCCGAAATGATCTCTATGGCGTTGAAAGACGGTAGGATATCGGACGGAGAATACTTCGCGATATTGAGCGAGAAAACGAAATACGATGCAATGAAAAAAGCCGTGAGAATCAAGACTCGTCAGATCATCAAGGAAGAGATGAAGGATTCTCTCGTGGAAAAGGGGAGGAAAGAGGCCAGGGAGGAATTCAGTAAGATGATAGAACTCAAGAGCAGCGATTGAAAAAAAAAATATAATAAGAACAGAATTAATTATTAAATTTATATATAAAATAAAAAACGAAATTAATTTAAATAACTCTTAAAAAATGTATTGCGTAAAGTGTAAGAGAGTTACCGAGACGAGTAATTCTAGAGAAGTCCGAACTAAAAACGACAGGCAGATGCTTCGCGGAATTTGCGACGTGTGTGGTTCTATCAAGACTAGATTCATCAAAAAAAAAGAACGCGAGCAAAGGTAAAGGCATCGTGAATAAAATGATCAATAATCTACCTTTCGAAATGCATCTGCCCGGTCACAGTTTCACGGGACCCAGAACGAAATTGAACAAGAGACTCAACGCCGATCTGACACCCAAATCTTGGAGCAAACCTGTGAATAGGGTTGACGCGGCCGCGTATGATCATGATCTGTGCTACGCTGGACATCCCGACACCAAGACTCGCAACGACGTCTGCGATAAAAACATGTTGGGGAAATTGAGAGGCATATCGAATCCGACCAGGAGAGAGAAGATGGAACGTTCGCTGGTCGGCAATCTGATCGGTGCGAAACGTCGATTCGGATGGGGCATTCAAAAAAAAAATGCATCTGAAAAGAAGAAGAAACGATTATTGACGAGCGAATTGGCCGAGGAGTTACACAAACCCATAGTGCGTAAATTTCGAAAGAGAAGGGAGTTCGTGAAGGGTCAGGATGATATTTGGTCTGCCGACTTGGTCGACATGAGATCGTTTTCGAGGTGGAACGAGGGCGTCAAATATCTATTGACGGTCATCGACGTGTTTTCCAAATACGGTTGGATCAGAGCTTTGAAGAATAAATCGGGACCTTGCGTCGCCGAGGCTCTGAAGAGCGTGTTCGACTCGTCTTCTCGAAAACCGAGTAAATTGTGGGTGGATAAGGGAAAGGAATTCTACAACAAGCACGTTCATCGATTGGTAGACCTCTACTCGATCGAAAACGAAGAGAAAGCCAGCGTGGTGGAACGTTGGAATCGAACGATGAAGAAAAAGATGCACAGATACTTCACGGCGAATTCGACCAAGAAATACATATACGCTCTGAACGGTCTGGTCAAAGATTACAACAACACGCGACACAGTTCGATCAAGATGACTCCCGAGGAAGCTAGCGATCCTCGAAACGAAAAACGGGTCTATGCGAATCTATATCCTGAGAGATCTAAGATCAGAAAGAAGTCTAGAACGCCGAAATTTGCGATCGGTGATTGAGTGAGAATCTACGCTTATAAGAAGCACTTCGAAAAGGGTTATACTCCTCGATGGACCTCGGAAATCTTCGTGATAATCAAAATATTTCACACCGATCCAGTGACTTACGAAATCGAAGCTTTGGATGAAGAAGAGATCATCGGAAAGTTTTACGAACAACAATTACAGAAGACGAAGTTTTGATAAAGAAAACAATTTTTTTTTTATTTACTCTCTTTAACATTTTCTTGTTTATACATATATATAAGAGAGAAAAAAATAATTAAAAACTATTTTTTAGATAAAGAAATCAAGTTAATTAATAAACAAAAAAACTAAAAATCCTTTAAAATGACAAATATACTAGATATAGCACAAAGCATAGTGAAAGATGAAAGTATTCAAGAATATGAGGTTCACGAATACGAACTGGTAACTGGAACGAGTTTGAACAATGCGGGAGAGATAAGAATCAACGTCGAAACTCAAGATCTATTCGTCCATCCTAGCGAGAGTTACATAGTGGTGCAGGGACGTCTCACCAAGGAAGATGGGAACGACTACGCCGACGACGACACGGTTACTCTAGCCAATAATGGCATCATGCATCTATTCAGTAATATAAAATACATGCTATCCGGACAAAAGATAGAATCTGTGTTTCATCCCGGTCAGGCCACCACGATGTTCGGACTCTTGATGTATCCTGATGATTTTTCGAAATCTAGAGGACTTAATCAGTTGTGGGTGAAAGACACCATAGGCCCTGCTAGCACCGGCGCTGCCTTGATATTCGACTACGTCGTCAAGACGTCCAGACCTAAAGGAACGTTTTCGTTCAGGATACCTTTGAAACACATCTTCGGATTTGCGGACGATTACAACAAGATCATGTACGGATTCAAACATAATCTGACGTTGATTCGAAAAGGAAACGACGATGCAATAGTGAGACTCACTGCGACCAATGCGGGTAAGATAACTCTACACAAGATATCGTGGTTCGTTCTGCACGTGGAGCCTTCGATTGTGGAGAAAGCACGTCTCTACAAGATCATAGAATCCAAGAGTAAATTACCCGTGGGATTTAGAATGAGACAGTGCGACATGGATAGCATTCCTCCCTCCACGAATCACTTCGACTGGAGATTGACGGTGAAATCCGCTTCCGAGAGACCGCGTTTCATTGTGGTTGCGTTTCAGACCGATAGGGACGGGTCTCAGGAAAAGAATGCGTCGCTGTTCGATCATTGTCATTTGAGAAACATGCAAGTTTTTCTGAATGCTACGAGATATCCAGCAATCGATTACAATGCATCGTTCGACAAGAACGATTTCTGCAGACTGTACGGCGACGCCGCTGATTTTAGAAAGAAGTATCATGGTCTAGACAAATTGATGAGCAACCCTAACATATCTCCCGGCGAATACAAGTTGATGTATCCCATGTTCGTATTCGACATTAGTAAACAGAGTGAACGACTCAAGAGTAGCATCTTAGACATTCAGATCAAGATGCAATTCGATAGGAACGTTCCGAGAAAAACCGAAGCCTTCGCCCTGGTCCTGTCGGACAGAGAATTACAATTTGAATTGGACGGAAATAAGATGTCAATCATTCGATGAGAGACGAGTGTGAAAAAAAATAAAAAACAAAAAAAAAAAAAAAAGTAATGAGTAATTATTAAAAAACAAAAAAAAAAAATAAAGTAATGTGATCTAGAGAGATTGAACATCTTTCTAAATCTCATTACTTTTTTTTTTGTTTTTTTTGTTTTTAATAATCACACATTATTTTTTTTAATTCATTATTTTCACGCGTTCACTGTTTGTTCAAAGGAACTAGTTCGATCAGTAGACTCACCACGGAAGTGGCGGCTTCAGGATTATTGGTTTTTGTAACGAAATTAATCCTGTCTCCGGCGTTCACTTTGAGAGGCGTGCCAAACGTGCTAACATTTGCGTGTTGATTCTCAGTCTTTTCGACGCTGTATCTCTTATCGCTCACTACACCATTCACCATGAGATTGACGACCGCTCTGTTATTCAAATCCGAGGAAGCCAGACTCATTCGAAGGATTTCACCTCCTAGCGGCATGGGATATCCTACCTGACCATGTTTCAATCTGCTACCTCCATTTCCGAAAGACCACTCAGCTTTTCCTTCATCTAAGGTTCCAGCCTCTTCGGCCCACACAGTGATCAATTGTCTAGCATATTTGACTTTCTCCACCACCTAAATCAGGGTGCAGGCATCCGTCATGATCACGGGATCCGGTAGATTCGTGAGCGCGTGTCCACCCATGTCTAGTTTACCTTCCATGATGTCACCCTTTCTCCAGACCGAGTTGTCATCCACGCACTTTCTGCTGACCGCGCTGGAATCGAATTCGGGATCGTGATCGAGACCGAATAAATTGTGACCGTTCATGTTGATGCCACTCTCCATGGTTCCGCCAGATTGTTTGTTCAGGTAGAGATCGTCCACTTGCGATTCTAGGTATTCTTGTGATTGTATCACGGCAGAATCTACACAGCCCTTGTTGACCGCGGTTGAGTCTGCATCCGTGTCGTTGATCTCCAACATATTCAATATCTTGTTGAATCCCGCATTCAGATCCGATTTCATTTCTCGTCTGTCAGACTTTCTCTGTTCCAGATCTACATAGTGTTTGGTCGCCACGTCTTTGGGATTCATGGGAGTGGCCACGTTCATTATCTTGTTAGAATTGGCGTTCAATTCCGAGTGCATCGTTTTCTGAACGTATCTATTTCTCAGGTGTTCACTGAATCTTGTGCGAGAGTCGTCCGTGTATTTCTTGGTTGCAGCATCGGTGGGATCTATGGGATTTTCGACGTTCACCAAACATTTGGATTTCAGATCGAGATCGTCGGTCATGGTTTTATCCATGTAATTATCTAGCAGGATTCGTTCGAAATCGGCGTTCCCCCTGTCGACGTATTTTTTAGTCGCAGCATCTGCGAGATCTATCAGCTCGGGAAGATTGTAGAGCTTCTTATCGCTCATGTTCAAAGGTTTTTCTCGAGGTTCGTATCTCCGAACATAACGTTCATCCAAGTTGGCAATGTCGTAACCATCGTCGACTTCGAACGTCTTCCTCTTCTTTCTTAGGTTGACTTTTTCGTCGTCACTTCTACCAAATTTATCGACTGGCATGTTGTTGTGGGGATTTTTTGTTTTTTAGAAAAAATATATTCAAAACGCAGTTTATTAAAAATGAACTATGTTATTTATTGTTCGTTTTTATTCGATTAAAATTTTTAAAATAATTTTTTATCTTTATATATACTATAAAAAAAAAAAATCTCTCTCTAATGTAAATCACTGAGAATGTCTTGAAATCGAACTTCTTCAGACCATCTCTTGATAACGTAGAGACACCGGTGACCGCAAAACACTTGATCTGGTGATTGCACTTGTTCCGTGTTGTAACGAACCATCGATTTGTTGAAATAGTTCTTTATTTCTTTTGGCGGCGAGATTCCGTAGCTGTCGAAATAATAATTTTTCTTCTTCCCGTTCTTGATCCACGCCACCCAGTGAGTGCCTTCACCCGATGAATCATCTAGATTAAAAATTCCGCATCCCGATTGTCGAGGTCTTCTCTTCGGCAAGGCATCTCTGGAAAACACGCCTAGAAAATCTTTGATTTTCAAATCTTTTGCCGCATTCAACAGATCGATGTTGGATAGGGGTTCGTTAGGTAAGACGACACCTTCTACGGATATCTTTATTTTCTTATTCATAAATGCGTATATATTTTTTTTTATTATTTTATTAGAATTTACTAAAAAATTACGTTATTTTTTTTTTGTTTTTTTCTCTTTTTTTTAAACTAACATTCTCGATGTCGCTATCGATTTCTATACTTTTGATTCCATCTAATTACTCTTGATTTTCGGGACTCTCAATGTCTCTATCGGTTTCTGTGATTTTGAATCCATCTAATTCCTCTTGATTTTCTGGAATCCTATCATCCACAATCGTATCTGGAATCCAATCATCCACATTCATATCGTCTCTAATTAGATCTAAATTCCAATGTCCGAGTGCCAAAGTGCTTATTTTATCATCTAACACAAATCTCTTATTGTCGTCAGCCGTCAGCGAAATCTTGTTGTCTATTTCAGTATACAAGTCATGATTTTCACTTCAAATCGATTTCATAGTCTTATACACCAGACCACTTCCTAACAGACAATCTTTATACTCTTGGAAAGAGATGTTTTTCTTCACCACGCATGCTTTAACTCCTTTGCACTTCTTGATCTCTTCATCATCTTCTAGACAATAAGCATACAATTTGGGTCTCAAGCCCACGAAATCAACGATCTGTTTACCACCGCTCTCATCCTTAAATTTACCCAACACCTTCTTGTTGTCGTTCGATTGAATGTTGGACGGGTGATCGACTGGATAATTGCTTGTGTCGAACCACTCAGCCACGTCCTGAGATATATCTCGGTAGACGTTTTTCATCTCTATCTCGTAAACTAAACTATCCGTGTCGGTGAACAGTAGTTTGGCTTTATCACCAAATTTTCGTTTGACGTAATCGTAGTGAAACTCGTACATCAATCGCTTGCAGATATCTAAGATGATCGGTCCCAGATAATATGGTTTGTTGAACTTCAGGTGCGTCTTTTGCATGTGAACAGCCACTAGATTTTCGTTGAATATGGTTCGGTGTTTGTAATTAGGTTTCGCCACTAATTTTTTAGCACTTTTCTCAGACGTGACGAGTCGAACGTCGGTTCTCTTCCTGATGTTTTCCATTGATTTACCGTACACACAGTTGTTCATGAGTTTGAAGAAATCTTTTTTGAAATCGTTCTTGGCTTGAATTCTGAGATTCGTGTTGAGATCGATGTATTTTTTCATCCAAGGCTCTTTGTCGAATCGAATGATGTGATGTATGTTGACTAATTTCATCCCGTAATCGACGTACTGTTTCAAATTCTTGCTGTAGAAGACGTAGTTACGTTTGTTAAATAAATTGGGAATGAGTTTTTCCTCGTCTCCTTTGTTTAGTTCCTTTCGTTCGGGAGCCAGCGGATAATCGTTGTGTGGATCATGTAATTCTTCCGGATAGTTCAAATCAACTTCTAAATTGCAAGGATTGTCTCTCCATTTCTGCATCTCTTCCAGTTCCTTCACCCATTCGAAATTTCCAATCGGTAAAGGATGACTCATAGCCCAACCATACAGATTATTGGCATCCCAATACTGTATGCATTTAGTCGACTGTTTCGAATCGAAACCTTCTTTCATGTAGGGATTGTTAGCTTCAGAAAATCTGTGAGAGATCATCGAGATGCCACCTCTCACAGCCCTTTCGATCATGAGTAACATGTTCACGTCAGATAATAATTCCAATTACACTTCGGTGGTCTTCAACAGAGCGTCCCACGCTACATCGGGTGCGGTGAAATACCAAGCGGGATCCAGATCGTAATTTCGACAACAGACGTCTCGAAAATTTTCGAACATGTCTGCCAAGAGCAGAACGTCGGTCTTCAGATAGAGATGGTGATAATCTCTCATGGTTTTCATATCGAATAATTTCCACATGTTTTTAGCGTGTTCGTAATTCTCATCGAAAATGTCGGATTCATATAATTTCGAATAAAAATCTTCTTTTGAAGGTAGTGTGGTGTCTTCGAATCTCTTTAGATCATTCATGTAATCGTAAGGATAGACTCCTTTCCTCAACATGACGTCTACTCATTCTCCGAAATGTTCGCTCATGATTTTAAATTTATCCTTGCTCATATTATCGACTAATTTTTCCAGAGCGGTCGACATGAATTTAAAATTGTCGATGAAATGTATGACTCTATGAATGAATTTCGTTTTTTCTTCTGACGTCTCTCCGTCGATTACTCTTTTCTCCTCCATGAGCTTCCATTTCATGAAGGAAATGTATCTTTCTTCGGTGTTCGCGATGCAATTTAATTCTTCGTGTGAGGTGCCGAGATTTTTCACGAACAGATGACTGTCGTAACCCGAGAGATTGTGAAACATCACCGGATAGAAAACGGCGTCTCGATATTTTAAATTACACCTGCTGTGAGCCGGACCACGATACAGACCCGTGTAATGATTGTGGTCTCTCACCTTCTCATTTTCCTTCGAATTCTCGTCGAACGATTGTCTGTATATGTGACATTCGGTGGCTCTGTTATTTTCGTCCTGCTGCTGTCGCGTAATGATCATTTTTGCCGGAGTTTTGAATTTGTCATATAACATTTGAAGTTTCCATTCTAACTCTTCCACGAACCTTTGAGCCACGTCGTCATCTTCATACTGTTTCGTGTAGGTGAAGGGACCCATGTCATGTTGCGAGTCGAAAGCGCATTTCACATAAATGCAATAGCCTGAAGGTATGTGTTTTTGATATCTTTCGACGTAACTTTGAAGAGTGTTGGGTTGACAGGAACTAATTTTCGCGGTGAAACATTCGAAATCGGCGTACACGACGATGGTACTTTTAACCTTCTATTATGATTTTCAAACTTCACGATGGTGTTAGATTTGGGCATTTCGACGGTGACACCTTGATTTTCGTTGCAATATTCCTGATGTTTCGCCAAAGAGTCTTCGCTGTGAAACGCGTTCATGCAATTGAAACATAAAGATACCTTATGTCCATGTTTATTATTTTGTTTCGACAGTAATCCGCTCGGATTTGAAACCCAACAATAATGATGATTGTCACCGTTTGAAATCAATAATAAAATAATCATCTTTTCTCTTCCGAGATACGAAGTCAGTCTGAGAGGATAGATCTTTCATTTTTCGTCGTCGTATCCCAAGACGTTCACCGCTACGGTGGGATTTTGAACTTCGAAACGTTCGATGTGTTTTAACTGCATTGGAAAAGTCACTCCAGTCCAATCGAGATTTTTAGAAGTCTCCTCGTAACAAGAAACTCTATCGGAATTCATTTTGACAGGGTATAAACCGGAGGTGACTGCCCATTTAAAACACTGATCATCTGTATTTCTCACATTGACCACGGATTGTTTTTTAGCTAAGAAATACGGTAATTTCACGTATGAAGACCCTTTCAACAAATCGTTTTCAGTTATGTGAATTTCGAGTTTCAACATCTCATCGAACGTCCAGTTACTACCTTCATGTTTATAATTTGTGAGAGACGTCAACATCTTGTCTTTCATCTTTTCGAAAACATCCAATAAATCTGAATCTCGAAATACGGGTTCGACATTAGATCTGAAATATGCATTTTTCACGATGCTCTCACCGGACTTCACATCGATTTTATTCATCACGCAATGGAGTATCATCTTAATTTTTAGTCCCACATTCCTGTATTTGCGAAACAAATCCAATACTTTTTTCTTCACCTGTTCCATGAACAATTTCAGATCGATTTTCTTCAACGAGGGAACCACGTCAAAAGTTTTAAAAATGCCGTTGATCACACTCTCCCATTCCACGGACATCGATTGAAATAGTTCCGAGTCACACTAGATATTCTTCTCCTTTCCCTTCGTCTATTGCTCATCGAAGTTCGCTCGATATATCTCGTTTGCCTAGAATCTGATGTGCATCACTCGTTTTCATTTTAGTTCTTCTTTTCTTTTCTTTGGAAACTTTAAGTTCTTCTTCAACGGCTTTTCGTTTAGTCGTCTTCTCATTTTTTACAATTGAAACGTTTTTGGTTTTTTTTGACATCAGCATTTCGATTCCTTTTACTATCTTTTTCTTCTTCTTCCCATTTTTCACAACCGATGCATTTTTTGACGTCGTTGCTATCGGCATTTCGTTTGCCTTTCCATCGTTTCGCAAATATTCCTGTATGACTTCAATCTTTTTTGATTTAGTTCTATGATTTCTGAAATGTGAAATTTTTAATAGTTTACAAATCTCGTTTAACTGAGGTACGGTTTTCTCATTCAAATTTTCCAATTTTTTTTTATCTCTTTGCTTCATTTTGTAAGAATATATTTTTTTCCGAATTTTGTATTTAAATAATTTGTTTAAAAAGTTTTGTTTAAAAATATTTTTTTGATGAAATTAATCAATTTTTTATGTTCCTTAACGTAAAAAAAAATTGAATTAATATGAGAAAAAAGGATGTTAAAATTCAACTTTTATATATAAAGAGAAAAAAACGAAACTTTTTAAACAAATTATTAAAATACAAAATTTAAAATATACATTATTTGCAAGAATTCGTAAAACAAAAAAACTAAATAATCGATCATGACGACAACATCCATGACGGAATCTCGACATAAACATCAACGTTGTTTAATAAATCGTTATTCTCCAAAAAACCAAGAAGAAAAAAATTGTAATTTATATTTACGCGTTTTGAAAGAAAATGATACGATTTGCGATAGAAAATCGAATCGTAATACTATTAGGGAACAAAAATTAATCGACAATGTCATTCGAACTATTAAAAAAGAAGAAGAAGGTTCAAGACAAATAGAACTCTTACGACTTTTACGCGAAGTCTCGCACGAGGTTCAAAACAAATTTCCACGAAGCAGACGCGTGTTCATGTCACCCGATTCCTTCTCAATAGATGATGATAACTGCAAGATGTGAAGGTCAATTTTTAAAGGTTCGAAGTCTTGCACGTTCTAAAACTCATCTGCTTCTTTCATGAATCGAATCAAATCTTCTAAAGTCAAGAATTGAGATAACGTCTTGTTTGCGTAATTCAATGTATTGTACAATTGTTCCTTCGTGTATCCGGATTGTAAAATACCCCATAATAAACTCTCGTTTTTATTTCTTTCCCATTCTTCGTCTTCAATTTTAATCAATCCCAATGACTGGATCTTCTTCAAATAATTGCAACGACCTTTGGTATTATTTATGTGTTCTACCAAAGGTCTGTCGTTAGGTTCCCAATTCATTAAATGTATGTTGCAACAAAAACATTTAACTCTATCACTTTTACCCACATAAATGAAACCTGCAGCAGCTAAATCTTCAGGTTTTTGAGCAAGATGCGAAGGCCAATTTTTAAATGTTCGAAGTCTTGTACGTTCTAAACTATAATTTGGATGTTCGGACTTGATCATTGTTTTTACCTCAAAATTGAGTTTGTAAGAATATTTTTTTATGTTGAATTTTTGTATTTAATGATAATTTGTTAAAAATTTTAAAATTGAGATGTTAAATTTAACTTTTTATTTATATAAAGAGAAAAAAAACTTTTACAAAAAAAAATTTTCACATTAAAGAAATTAAAATTAAAAAAAAAACTTTTTTTTATATATATAAGGAGCAAAAAAAAAACAAAACTTTTTTTAAACAAATTATTAAAATACAAAATTTAAAATATACATTATTTGCAAGAATTCATAAAACAAAAAAAACAAATAATCGATCATGAGGACAGCAACACCTAAAAGATGCGAATTGAAATTGAAACGAGTCGAAACGAATAAGAAATTAGGTCATAAAATCTATAGATTACAACGACACGATCCCATCGAACTGAACGAGGTCGAGATGAAGGGCTTAGAGTATAAATACGACAGATATAAGATGCCTTTGAAATTGGACGAAGCTGCGCTCGATTTGATTTACGAGTACCAAAGCGATCTGCAGAACATCGCCGAAGATAGAGAATTCGACAAGGACGATTTGTCATTGTTCTATGGAAGTTACATATTTCCAAACATCCCACGCAAACTCGTGGAGAAATCGTGTGGTGAGAGCGAGTTCAGCGATGTAAAAAAACTCAAAAGAGTAAAGATAAACATTCAACACGTTTTTGAAAAAGGAGAAGACATGAGTGTCAACATGCTAATAACGGACTTGGAAATATAAACAATAGAGTGATTGATTTTTTAGCGAAGAAGAAGGAAAAAAAAAAAGTAATGAGATCATCTTTAGATCTCATTTTTTTTTTTCCTTCTTCACTATTATCCATATAATATAATAACGTTTCCTTTTTTCTCAAATTTCAGCATCGATTCTTCTTTTCTTTTTTTCTTTTTTTTGTGATATGATACGTTTTTATAACAACACATTTGTTTATCCGAATCATAATTATGAAGGAATGTTGTGCATCTCTTGGTAACACTCACATCATTACCATTCTCTTTAGAAGGTAGTGGTGACGGTGGAAAGCATCTCATTCTTTTCAATTCCAACCGTCTATCCCGCGCTTTATCTGTATCTTTCAGCAGTTCTTTCCTTAGATATCCATCATTAGCGTCTAACCATTTTTTTGTTTTTTCTGACTCTGTCTCGCGATATTCGTCATTATCGTCAAATTGTTTCTCCACCTTTTCATCCAGGTGATAATATTGTTTCTCCACCTTTTTACCCATTTTAAATATATTATTTTATACTTTCTATGATTTATATTTTATATAATTATATAATTTTATATTATAATAACATATTCAAAATCGGTATATTCTTAAACGGCGAATTCTCACCAAGCAACAAACCCTTGCCGAGTCGCTCAACGTTCTGTCCACTCTTCGGATAGAGACCGTTTCCTCTCAGAGAGTTGCCACCTCTAACGGGTTCTAGATACAATCCTTTACCGCTGTCGTCTACGTGGACGCGACACAAGGCTCCTCCCTTCTTCAAAAACAGTCCGCTGCCACCCATTAATTTCTCAACTGCCGAACTAGCGAGTCCCGTGAGAGCTCCCACGCCGAGAGTCTTTCCGAGAAAGGGAAGTGCCTTTGTGGCGAAGGGTAATGCTTTTGCGGCGATTCCTGCCAATAGCGGTAGGAAACCACCTTTCATTCTCAAATTGTATCTCAATTGAGCGGGACTCAATCTCACCGTCAACCCTCTTCCATCGCGAATCGCTTTCTCCATCCTTTTGATTTGACTTCTGGTCCAGGCGATCGAATCCTGACCGCCTCTCGTCAGATCTTCGTGAGTGAATTTGAATCTCACCGCCTCGCCTCGAGTTGTTAACGCTCTCTTAAGTTTCTTACTCTGTCCTGCAGATATGTTCACATTTTTAACCACGTATTCTGTCATAATTCTGGTTTTTTTTAAATATATTTACTTCAATTGTTTCTTGTTTAATAATAATTATTTATATTAAAATAATTTTGTAAAATTAATATTGCGTTTATTTTATTTTTGTTATCTATATATATATACACAATATTTTTTTATTTTTTTTGCTTTTATATTTCTCTTATGTGAAATCGTATCGTCACCCTCTCTCCACGAAGATCTAACAGTTCACCATTTTGATCCGTCAACGTGGTTTTGAGACTATACAACGTGTGTAAAATCACTGGTAGATAAACTAAATTTCGAGGTCGCTCCACGATCTTATAACCCGGCGACACGTTTGGAAAGAAGGAATAGATCGTCGGTTGAGCGCTACCATTCACGTAGCTTCCAGCAATCACGTCCACGTTCACCAGAATGCTATTGACTGCGAGAATGTCCACCATATTTTCAGATGCCGCGTGGCCTCGATACATCTTTCGATCGAATCCCAACATCTTGCCTATAGAATCATCCGTGTTGAGATCCACTCGAAAATTATCTTCCAAATCCAACATCGTCTGTAAGGTATTAGGTTTGGGAGCGAGTCTGATCTCGTTGCATCCCTTTCCATCCGTCTTCATTCGCGTCTGAATGTAATTGTTCAAATCGCCTATGTTGTAACTCCCTTTGGGAATTCGAATCTCCAATCAATCCACTCCGTCGGAATACTTGAACGAGTTATTCTTTTCGGTGACGTTGGGAAAGGAATAATAAGTCTCCAGATTCACCAACGCCATCTCGTATCTTTTCTCTCTATTCAATTCGATGGAAGGTTCGAATTTCGTAGCGAATCGAGTCGAATCGCCACTCACCACGATTTGAATGGATTGTTTTGCAGCCGTATTCTCGGCTATGCGTTCTAACAATTCTCCATGTCCGAACATTATATTTAATTTTATTTTTTTTTTATTCAAAACTAATTATTTGAAGATTTATTATTTTCTAAATTTTATTTTCACGCTCTATCTTATTATCATCAGAAACATAAAACTTGTCGAATCCGCACCGATATTTTCCGCGATTAAATTCGCTTGTCAAATCGATCACGACGAAATTGTAAAGTCCACCATTCCAAACCCTCTTGCAGAATCTCCTGAATTCCGCCGCGCTCATGTCGTTTGCGACGTGATCGTCATAGATGTGATTGAGATTCTTGAGATCTTGGCGAAAGAGACATAGAAAATTAGCGTTCTCCCTTATCGTCTGTCTGGGCAATCGAAAATAATTCTGCGACAGGTAGAAACAGTCCACGTTGCTGTGTCGACCCCTAACGTAATACGATTCGCATCGGTTCTGTCTCTCCAAAAGCAGATCGTCGAAAATCATGAGATTCTTAAATCATGAGATTCTTATCTTCCGATTTCAGTTCTCTAGGATCCGGAACGTCGCCAGCGTTCTCATAAAATCGACACTCGACATTCGAAGATGCATTTCTCTTCATCAGCTCCATCGCCGCACCGTCGAAAATGGTCGAAAGTGGAGCTTCGCTCTTGTCGAATTTCTCCCTACTGTCCAAGATTCTGGCTATGACGTCCTTGGGCAATCTACGATCCATGCACTCTCGAAGCAATCTGTATTCGGGTTGAAACAAGCTCTTGCCAAACACGAACAATCTGCCGTAATCCAACCAGTCGGGTCGGGACAACAGATTCATCAACAGATTGGTCTTTCCACAATTCGATTTTCCCACTATCAAGCCTCTTATGCTTTTGGGAAAGAACTCGTTATTCGACCTCTTGGTCGCGGCATCGTTCCAAGACATATCTTTAATGTTCATCTTTTGTTTTATTTTTTTGTTTGTTATTTTAGATTCTTTTCAAACACAAATTTTATATGTTTTTTCAAACTTAGTTGTTTAATATTATTATTTATTTATATCACACCGTTGTGAGTTCTCTTCAATCCGGATCCACTCGTCATTTTGGCTAAATCTTGTATGGGCACCACAGCATCCTTAAAATCTTTCCAACTTTTCGGCGTTCGCTCTAATGCAGCTCGCTTCGCCGGCGGACTGATCAACTTGTCGATCAACGCGTCGGCTGCCCTCTTGCCAGCCACAGAAGCTATCCTACCACTGGCTTCGGAAGCGGCTTTCTTACCAGCATCCAAAGCCGTCTTCTTACCGACCTCAAACGCGGTCGATGCGAGTTTTCTACCCGCATCGCTCGTGAACGCTCGCATTATAGAATCGACGATGCCAGAACCGCCTTGAACGTAAGTTCTGACGTATCCCCTGTTCTTTATCACCAACATATTTTACTTTTTATAACATATTTTGTTTTTCACTGGTAAATCGTTTTTGTCGTTTAAATACTTTTATTATTCTAGTGTAAAAAATTACTGTTTTATTTTTGTTTGTTTGTTTGTTTCTCTCTACTTATTATATACACATCAATCCTTCAATTCGTTCATCAGCCTTTTTATAGTGGTTTTTATTCAAAACCTTCTGTCTTAACAATTCGTCAGATATAGCAACTATCTGATTATCTAATCCTGTGTTACCAGCCCGCCTGCTTGCCATCAACAAACTCAATCTCTGAGACAGAGCGTCAGAATCGCTCGGAAGAAAAGTGGTTTTCACCCCTTTGCCAGTCACCGATTCGACGAACTTCTTGTTCATATCCCATATGGGCTTCACCACTTTCGTCCACTTGTAACCTCTGTTGGCTTTGGGTCTCGTCTCTCTGGCATCGTTATTTCTCTTCATGGCGTGGGTCTGAACCAGAATGTCGCCGTAATTGTCGAAATCCTGTTCCGAGAAATCGCTAGGCTTGTCGTAAAGGAGCAATCTGCGCAGTCCATCAGTCAATTCGTATTTGTTCGAACCCACGATCAATTCATGATCGCCAATATCTACTTCTGTGTCTCCTACAAAAATTCTTCCATCCGAATCCTTACAAAATCCATACAACAGATCTCTCTTACCGCCATCATCATCATCAGACGATCCGACGCTATCAGCGGTGATAGTCGAAGCTGTATCGGTGGTGATAGTCGAAGCTGTATCACCAGACTCGCTATCTGTTTGAATCCCCGTGGGAACGTAATCTGGTGTAGAATGAACGGAATGCCGATTTCCAAACCTAAGAGGCAACGAACCCATTCTCAATGAACTCTCCTTTATGGGTCTCAATTCTTCGACTATCTCTTTCCTGCTTCGCTCTTGGCCCTCCGTCACGGGTTTAAATATTTTTGTGGCTTCGCGTTTGAATTCCATCTCACCAAGACGTCTGCTTCTGTCAGCCGACTGAATGCCCTTCTTAGCACGTTCAAACTCCTCTAAAATTCGATCTCGTGTCTAGAATCCATCTGTAAAAACATGTTTCGTTTTTAATTGATTTATTATTTTCAAAATTAAATGTTTAATTATATTTTATGTTTTTAAGTAATAAAAATCTTTCCGTCTTCAATATAATACACTAAAAATATTCACATCTCAACTCCATGTTGATTGAATTGGAAAAGTTTAAAATACGTTTAAGCAGTACATGACAAACTGGTTTCTGATTTAACGCATTTTAATAGTAATTACGTTTTGTCAAAGGAATTTCATTCACATATCAAAGAACCATTCACTCAGTGTCGAATTAAGAGAGAATCCTTCTGATGACGGTTAAAAACATTTCAACACACAAAAGAAAACTGGTTTCTAATTTTTAACGTTAAATGATCGCTATCGCGAATATATTAAAAATGTTACCACTCAAAACCTAATTGAGCGGAAAATACGTTTAAACATTCCGTTAAGTGTTTATTAAGATTACTTCACAAGAATTCTGTTTCTTTTCTCTAAACTCAATCTCCTCCGTGTACGCCTCCATAGGGTTTCAGTGTTAAAATCGTGTACGGACGCGGATTATTTAGAATCGGCAAGACGATGATTTAAGAAACGACAAAACGTTTTTTGCTCGCAATTTAACACTGAACCCTATGGGGAAATGTACACGATTGTACATGTACGGTACATGTACGATACATGTACCTGTACATGACAAATCGTGTACCTGTACACGATTTTAACACTAAATCCTATGGAGGTGTACACGAATGTACGTGTACACGTACATGTACATGTACTGTACATGTACATGTCGTTTGCATCTGCAATTATCACCTACTAACATAAATTGTATGTTAAAAAATTAAAATCTCCAAACATCCAAAACACAAAAAAATACAAGGATTATTGTCATGAATTCAACCGCTTGAAACGAACCTGCAAAGCAGATTACTACAACAAGATACTATTCGAAAACAAAGGTAATATTAAAAAAAACATGGGAAATTCTTGGGAAAGCTATATACAAGTCAAATAACAACAGACCACTTCACCCCTCCTTCTTAGATGGAAACACGGAATTAAATGATCCGAAAGGAATCGCCGACCGATTCAACAAATACTTCGCTGATATTGGGAAGTCTACAAGTAGTCAAATGCCCACGACTCAACGTCGATACTCGGATTACCTGAGCGGCAACAGGAGAGACTCTTTCTTTATTAGCCCCACCAATAAATAGGAGATAATCATTTGTGTTCACAAACTAAGAAGCAAATCAACCAAAGATAGTAATGACATGTCCACAAAACTATTGAAGGAAATAATTTTGGAGGTAGCAGATCCGCTGTCTCATATAATCAATCTGTCCTTCACTACAGGGAGAGTGCCGGACAAAATGAAAATGGCCAAAATTATACCCATTTTTAAATCAGGTGATCCACAACTATTTACTAATTACCGCCCTATAATTATTCTCCCAACATTCTCGAAAATATTGGAAAAAGTAATGTACTCACGTCTATACACATTCTTAGAAGAACATGAAATCATATATAAGTACCAATTTGGGTTCAGAAAGGGACACACCACTGTGCATCCTATTCTGCATCTCATAAACCAGGTAGCAGAAGCAAATGATGAACTTACGAAGGACTGCACACTTTCAGTTTTTCCAGACTTTTCAAAAGTCTTTGATACCATCAATCATACCATCCTGCTGAAGAAACTTGAAAGTTATGGTATTAGAGGCTTAGCTAATTCCTGGTTCCAAGATTACTTAACAAGAAGATGCCAGTCTGTGTTTTCAAGGACAGCACATCTGTTTCGTTCGAAGTCACGACTGGTGTACCACAAGGTTCCATTCTAGGTCCTATCCTTTTCTTATTATACATTAACGACATCAGCCATTCAACCCTGCACAATATGCTGTCCTTTGCAGATGATACTACAGCTTTTGCGTCAAGTAACAATCTAGACAATTTGATAGACGAGACCAACATCGAACTAGGAAAAATCAGCGAATGGTGTTCCGCAAATGGATTATGTCTTAACGCAAATAAAACAAAATGCATCTTATTGCACCCTCAAAATGATTCTTACAACGCTGCTAGTAGAACAATATCCCTAAACAACACAGATATTCCATTTGTTGGAAACCAGAACGATGAAAAAACGATCAAATTCCTAGGAATCCATATGGACGAGAATCTAAAATTCAAACAACATACTTCAGTAATCTGTCTAAAAATGGCTAGCGCAATCTTTGCCCTTAATAGTGCAAAAAGAATTCTTCCTTTTAAAGCCCTAAAGACACTGTATTTTTCACTTATACATAGCCACCTATTGTATGGTATACATGTATGGGGTCACGCACCATCAAGCAGAATTCTTACTCTGCAAAAAAGGCTATTCGCATGATAACGAACAGAAAATATACCTCGCACACAGAACCTCTATTTAAAAAATGTGGCATACTAAAATTTGAAGACTTATATAAGTTACACGTCCTTTTGTTCATGTTCGATT
Source organism: Pictodentalium vernedei (assembly GCA_031216915.1). Classification (NCBI taxonomy): domain Eukaryota; kingdom Metazoa; phylum Mollusca; class Scaphopoda; order Dentaliida; family Dentaliidae; genus Pictodentalium; species Pictodentalium vernedei. The sequence goes on along the minus strand of CM062294.1, from coordinate 60,889,170 downwards.
GGTATCATGATAGATTACCAGTGTCTTTTGACGGTACTTTTGAAATTTACAGAAATCCTTCTGGAATGGAAACCAGGCAAGCTGGGAATATACGTACAAACAAACCGAGAACGCGTTTCTCGGCGGACCTACCGTTACATTCTTTTCCAAAGGTATGGAATGATTTAAACCCTGAAATACAGCAATATAGTAGGCCCTTATTCAAAAAGAAAATAATCGATACAATTTTAGATTCATATTCTTCCAATTTGGATTGGCCCCTACATATCTCAGCAAATTACTTCAACGATACGTTCCCACACGATCTCTGAGATCCTCCTTCACAAATAATCTTTGTCACAAGACCAGTACCCTTGTAACTGCTGGAAATCGGGCCTTCTCCGTTGCCGGACCTCTTCTCTGAAACAATCTGCCTGATCACTTGAAATCACCACAAACATATCAGACCTTCAAAACTAACCTTAAGACGCACTTATTCGGTAAAACCTATACATAAATTGTCCTTCTAAATTTATGATTAACACAGAGCTGACTTTATTTATTTTTTAATTTTGTAAAGCCTGAGAGCACATTTGCGTGGAGTCATGGCTCTAAACTGTATTTATTATTATTATTATTATTATTATTATTATTATTATAATCATTTGTACCAATCCATTTTGTCCCGACTGTATATCAAATTAAAGAGATCTCACCAAAAATACTGCACTCTGAGGTCTGTTGGGCCCTCAAGAAGGATAACTGGGTTTGCTTTCTGTTCTCCTTTCTGGTGATTGGCCCGGATCGCCTGGGTTGGGCGAATATGAACCCCAAATGGGTTCATGTTTGCCCAACCCAGGTGATTTGGTTTAGTTCTTGACCCCGCCGATTTTAGAATGTACATTAAAGTAATAACTTATTTGTTTCCGGTCTGTGCATTGGGAACGTTCCACTCAATTTGAATCCATGAAGACAAGAATAAAAGGGCAATGATGTCAAGAAAAAGAAAATTGTGTGGGATGGCAGGAAGACAGCCTCTCAGGCTATGCCATCTCCATGCAGTGTACACTCACTTTATAATTTGTTTTATTTGTCTCACATTGTATATCTGTATGCTGCAGAATAAAATTTCAAATTTCAGTTTCAAAATTTTCAATTTCAAAAATGATTAATTAGCTTGTGGGCAGATCGAGAATTCATAAACGTCAAGGAGACGGTAAACCGAGACATAACATGTGGCACATTTTTAGAAAAGGATATGTGAGCCGTTTCGAACAGTGTGTCACATAGTAACATTTCATCAGTTCAATAGGGGAAACTCTTGACATGACCCGAGATATACTTGGGCCAAACATGTTCACATGCTGCTGCGATATGAGTTAACATTATATAACGCCCAAAGACTGCTTAGTGGCAATACACTTAGATCGACTTGCTGTTATGGAAATTCGATGATAGTAAGATTTTCGTAACCGGTCGATCGTTCGCGTGAATTTGGTTTCCCCCAAACTTCAAGAGAACGGAATGAGCGTTCTAGTGAAATGTTGTGTTCGTCTAAAAAGTTAGTTATAGTTGTGTTCGTCTCTGTAAATAATTCATATTTTGCCACTCTGACATAAACGTTAGGCCATGAGAAGCACGTGATTCGAGATCGGACAAGTGAGTATAACGTGATTGCAGTGATGAAGATGGTTGTGACAAAAATGTCAGTGACGATAATGGCAGGAACGAAAATACCCGAAGAGTGACGGTGTGCTAAAATGTTACCGTCCAGGAATGAAAGCACTGATAAACTAGAGATTATTTTGGAAATCGCAAGCTAATTTTCAAAAGTCATCCAACGAAATACTCCCATTACCGAGTGGGCCTTAGAACGAGGAGAAGATGATGTATGCCGCCTTTTATCACACAGAGCTGCTGGATAACGTGTGTCACGTCGCTTCCTGTTGCTTGAATGCATAGTGTATCATAAGTGGGATTAACAATACCGTCTGTTGACATTAACCCTCTGATCCCTGATGGTATCTTCCATGCCAGTTCAATGGCACAATTAGAAGAGTCCATATTCATTATTTGGGGAGGACCAATAAAAATTTTCAACGTGCAGCCTCAGAGCTGCACGTTGAAAATATTGATTGGTCTACCCCACACATTTACTGAACAGCCATCCCATTTAATGACGTTATGGCGTATCATGTTCCTGGCTGGAAAAAGGCCTCTCGGGTTCAAAGGGTCAAAGTGTGTCCAAACGTGTGAAACCAGCATCTCAAACTTTTTCTGTGTAATTGGCACGAACTCTGCCTAAAGCGGCCATACCATTTTAAACTCCTCAAAACACTTTAAACCGTTAGAAACCTTTTAGAAAGAATAATGAAGATTTGAAGCGAGGTGAAAACGTCAAAAATGGTTATAAATCGAAAAACTCAAAAACAGCTGTCTCCTAATTTGTTTTGTGCTGCGCAGCAAACTAAAATTTGATGAAAGTCCGAGGCATTTTAATTTTTGACCGTACGACCCCCGTATGTCCGGCCACACCTCAGCCTTCGGGTATAAAGGTTGAGAATTTTGTAGAAAGGCCATACATTTTTAGATAGGATTTTTGTGGAGATTACAGTCCCAAAATTTCAAAGGTTGTTTTTGCAGAGAATACAATCCTCAAATTTCAAAAGCTGAGGTTAAAAATGAGGTTGAAAATTGGAGATATGGGAAAAAAGTAAAATTAGCATCACTGGCATCGGGTGCGTAAATTTTAAATGAAAAATTAACTGTAGAAAACTGTGTAGGAAGTTTGGTAGAAGTATTGTTCATAAATGTGGAGTTACATGAATCAGAAGACAGCGTTTTAATGGAATATGTAAAAATATGCTAAATTTTGGAGAGGCGTAAAAACGTCAAAATGGTGCAAAATCGAAAAAAAAAATTCCGAGATTCTTTTAATTTTTGACCATAAGATCCTCTATGACATCTCCTCAGAGTTCTGGTATAAAGGCTAAGAATGTCGTGGGACGGCACCACATGTTTAGATGTTTTTGCGGTGATTTTATTCCTGAAAAACTCGAAAGCCTAAGGCTCAAAATGAGGTTGATAATAAAAGGTATAGAAAACACACGTAAATTGGCATCGCTGGCATTGGGTGTGTCAAATTGAAACGAAAAACAAACATGGTTAAAAAGTTAATATGATCAGAAATAGGCGTGATAAGTTTCTTAAGTGTATCATGTATTAATTGGGTGCAAAAGGACTCAAGAATGTAGGGATTTTAGTTAACAAAAGAGAAAATAGCCTTAACTTCAAAGTGACGTAAAAACGCCAAAATGGCGTTAAACCGAAAAACGAAAAAATACATCTCTTAATTTTCTGAGCTCTCCAACATACTAAAATGTCAGAAAAATCTGATGTATTTTAATTTTAACCCCCTTTAACGTCGTCGTGTCTAACGGTTGAGAAGTTCAAAGGACGGCAATATATTTTCAGAAATGCTTTTGCGGAGATTACAGTCGCAAAATTTCAAAAGGCCGGAGCTGAAAATGAGATAGAAAATAAAAGATATAGAACAAAACGTAAAATTGGCATCGCCGGTATCGGGTGCGTAAATGTGAAGAAAAAAAAAAAAAGAAAAAATAACAGTGAACAGTTTTAAATAACCAGAAAACGGTGTGTGAAATTTGATAGCTGTGTCATTTATAAACGCAGAGCTACGTGAATCCCAAGATAGGATTTCTAATGAAAATGTTGCAATAATAGGGCCGATGGTATTAAAGTCAAAAGTCTGGTTTTGAAATCGAATTCTCACAATTCTTTCACCTCTCTATATTCGGGACCACGAGTACTAGAATGTATTAACCCTTTACCTAACGTAACGGCAAAACCGGCCAGCGATATTCTCAAAAATATCCAATTAATTTTCATTTTTGCATTTTTTGTCTCACAAACATAGGTTATGACCCCTCATTGGAACGAGCTCGTCGAGCTCGTTCCAATGAGGGGTCATAACCTATGTTTTCGAGACAAAAAATGAAAAAAAAATGGTATTGAATAATTTTTTTGGTAGGTGTGGTCTGCTTTTTATGTTAGGTAAAGGGTTAAGAATTCAAGTCCGTGAAGTGAAATTTAATTTTGATTCTAACTCCATAAAGTGAAAATTAATTTGACGTTTTCCGACCGTCGATCGTCATTCACGTCATAGCGTCAGCAATTTTCTTGCAATGATGATAATAATTGACAATATTTGCTTTCAATTATTCCACTAGTGTAACTTAAATAAAGTGCAATATTTTGTAGTTTGGAATAGGGGGTGTGAGAAAATGGGAGGGGTTTGCCGCTGACATTGTTTACGTCATACCTCCGGTATTTGACGTCGGATTTTCAACATTTTCAACATTTGCTCAACATTGTGTTTGAAACCTTGAGTGCTAAAGGGTGACCACATGGTCAATCTTTTCGAATGTTTAATTTATGTTTAACATTTGTGTGCACGTCCGTCACATTTGGAGTCATAGCGTTCAGTTGATTGCGTCAATGAGCTTACAAATGTGCCTTTCATCCTTCCAATTATCTCTGTGGGTTTAGTGTATGTGGAGTATCTTTTTCCGTGGGGTAGGCGTCGCCACACTTTCGGAGAGGTGTAAAAAAGTAAGTAAAGCGACGTAAAAACGTCTAAAATGAAGTTAGAAAAAAAACACATGCCGTTAGCCTTTTAGTTTTGGAGCTCTAAAATACACATTTTCAGGCAAATCAGACAAACTTTAATTATTCCGACGTTGACGTCCAGCCGTCACCTCAATGGTAGTCCAGACGAATTGCTAGTCGGCTAAAAACTGATTGCATATTATTTAGATGCCGTTGTTACTGGAAAACATATTCAAAAAATTTCGAGAGTGAGAGTTCAAGACGAGCGCAGATATTCAACATTTATGAAAAACACGTCAAATTGACTTTATTTTGGATAAAGGGTTAACGTTGAAATTGTAACAGCTGCATTTAATAGAACCATGATGAAACAAAAAATGTGTGAAGTTTTGAAGCTGTGAGTACTGTCTGTACGGAGTTGTGCGGTTTTGAAAATCAGCATTTACCAAAACAAGGGCCTAAAACACCTCAAAATTTGAAGTTGCGTAAAAAGGTTAAAAATGGCGACAAACCAAAGAATAAAAGAAAAAAAAAAACGCGGGTCAGAGCTCTTCAGAATTTCCAGGTCGGTACAACAATTTTTGATATGATGCTCATCAGAGAATGAATTTACAAAAGTTAAAAGTTGGAGGCTTGATACAGGCGATAATATTAAAAGATGAAAATAAACATCTTTATTGGCGTTTGTTTTTGATAAAGGTAGAAAAACAAAAAACGACCCCATTACGTTCAGCGTAGGAAAGCTTTTAACATTTGTGCCAAATTTCGTGTGAATCGGTTGAAAGCTGTGGCCTTTATTCGGTGAAGAGGACGAAAAATAGTGCAAATGAAGTTAACCTTAGCAGGTACACATTGACCTGCCTCAAGGCAGCACGTTGGAGGTATTGATTGGTCTACCCAACACGCTCAATTATAAGCCATTCTCTTTAACCCCTTGCACTCTGATGTCGAGTATACTCGACACCTCCCCCACTCTAAGCCCCACCACACCTCCCTGTCATCCATGGTTATCCCCCCTGTGTTGTCAGAAATTCAGCAATTTAGATTTTGGTTGACAGAGCTCAATTGGAGCTCTGTCAACCAAAATCTAAATTGCTGATTTTCTGACAACACAGGGGGGATAACCATGGATGACAAATCAGACGTTTCGTCATCAGAGTGCAAGGGGTTAATGAAATTGCGATGTGTCATGTTCGTGGGTCAGAAAACGAGCTCACGGAGTCAAATGCTTAACCCTTTATCCAACGTAACCGGCCAGCGCTATTCACAAGGGCGTCAATTAATTTTCATTATTTTTTTCATTTTTTTTTTGTCTCAGAAACATAGGTTACGACCACTCTTTGGAACGAGCTCGTCAAGCTCGTTCTAATGAAGGGTCATAACCTACGTTTTTGAGACAAATAATAAAAAAAAAATAGTTATTCAAGAATTTTGTTTGCAAGTGTCTTTTGCTTCTCATGCCAGGTAAAGGGTTAAGACATAATTCCGCTAAGAAATATACTCACCCAAGCGATTACGATTGTTGTAAAGTTATCCGTGTATGGGAAAGTCCCCAAACAAAATATACATCTCCTTTTTAATTATTTGATTGCACACGTAGCGGAAAGTTCCCAAAACAAGAGATTATTGACCTTGCAATACGACTACCTTCTTCCATCAAGTCTTGTTCATGACAAGGAAGTTTAAAGATAACAAAAGTAAATATTGATTCGTACGTAGATTTAATTTATTTCTAGAGGCGAAGGAAACTCATGTTAAATGTTGAGAAATTTAAACACCCTTTAACTTACTGACCTTTCTTATTTACTGAATTCTAAATAATGGATTCCGGAAATAGGTCCTTTAGCGGGTATTCATACATTTTCTGATACGTTTCTATAACACATGCCATGGCATGAACAGGCGTCATCAGTATTTCAAGACGCGTAGCTAGGATTCTATAAAATGGGCTTGCCCTGGCCAGTTTTTTTTTTTTTTGGGGGGGGGGGGTGGCAAACATGATGTTTGGAAGGCTGCTGTGAGGGGGTGATGTCTCCCTTATTCTTAACTAGGACCCACGGCTGTTACCCCTCCGCTCACCACACTTCAAAGGGGCTGGGTAACAACCGGAACGCCTCAGTTAAGCCTATCCCCACCACCACCGCAAGAACATTTTGCAAGATTTGGCGCACTAAAAGCGAGTCTCGGGCAGTTATAGAGTATCTTGATCTATACTGGAGACGGTGTTAGGGCTTTAAACGTTATGCGAAGGTTGCATCGGGCCAGTGTTTCTTGGGGGAGGGCTGGGTATTTAAAAAAAAAATAAGATATTGAGGAGCCCACACCACCACCACCCGTACTCTCTTTAGCACCTATCGTCGTACTGTGTCTAAATATGAGAATCAATAATAGCAACTCAACATTTGAAATCGAATCGAGTGTCAAAGCTTCATCACAAACATTGCTGCCTGCTGATTCTTTCTAGTAACCCAGCTTTCTGGACACACATTTCTCTCCGGCATCAAACCAGTAAATACACAGAACGACACACCCGTGTAAATGGATTAATCGATATGGCATGAGTTCCAGCGCGGAAGGATAACGAGAGAGACCGCAGGCCTCGAGCTTTATCCTTCCGCTATGGCACAAGCAATTCATTTGACACACGATCAACAAAAAGAGCACATTTTATCGCCAACCAAATTTGCGAGGAGAACCCGTTTCTCTATTTCGTCCCCTGAGTTCCAATGTGCTCTATGTGCCTATTGGCATATAGAACACATTGGAACTCAGGGGACGATTTTCAGCTATCGCTAGAAGTAGTATGTAATGTGGTTTTCGAGGGTAGGTTGGGGGATCTCATGGGGGATCTCGGAAGTGACGTCATGTCACGTGACGTAGTGGCGCCATGTTTGGTTTTCATGGTAACCAGCGTGAGCGGCCATGGTGTGACGTCATCTCCATAGTGATACGTGATGTGAGTGCGCATGCGCAGCGTGTGTTGTTAGGGTGATACGTGTTTCCGTCGTCCATTTTGTATACTGGAGGCCGCCATCTTGGTTTCTATGGTAGCACGTGATTGCTATGTTACCCAATGTTTCTGCAATAAGACGGGGTATGTTTTGAGGGTATGTTCGATTGTAGAAGAGTAAATCTAATTACCACAAACAACCCGACAATCCTTCCAAATCACCAAAATCCACCCAAAATCACCGAAATTGACTTTATTTCCCCATTTTATCGGTTTAGCACGTAGTGCTATAGTACTAAGGGGTGCAAGGGGTGCATTCGACTGAAGTGGAGTAATTTTCTGGTTCGGATTTTCGCAGAATCCTCATTTAATTACCCAAATAAACCCGTCAAGTTGTATTATTTCGAATTCTTTAAGAATCCTTTTTTTTGATCCCATGACGTTTTATTTCCCTATTAAGAGTAGCACGTAATACCGAGGGGTGTGTGTTCGTTTGAAATGGAGTAATGTTTCAATTTTTGGGGATCCCATGACGTGTTATTTCCCTATTAAGAATAGCACGTAGTGCTATAGGACAAATTTACCCAGAATCCTCTGCTTCTACTTGGAACTACATTTTTATAAATTCCTACGCTCTATTTTTAGTAACATCCTTAACTGACCCCCTAACTAATTGTTAGGGTCTATATTTAGCAATTTCTTTAAATGACCCCCCTAACTACATGATTTTAAATAATAAAATTAATGAGGATCAAGATGTTTTCACACTAACCAATCAGAGCGAAGTTAATCCACCAATCAGATTTCTGGATTCCCATTGTGTTTCTTTCCCATTACTTTCTATACTAATTTTCTAAATTTCTCAACTTTAACCTATAATCCTATAGGAAACAAACACAAACACCCATTGAGAATGAAAATATCGATGAAAAAACGTTATGACGTCGTGACGTTTTCAAGAGAAGAATAACGTCGCGTCATTCGGTTTCGATCCTTCGAACTGAACACATCGCTAGAGAGTTTTCTATAGCAATTTTGCCTTCGCCAAACTTTTATGAAGATGGAGTCTGATGCTGCTACTGCCGTTACCAGAACTGATGTCTACGCCTGTGAAGAGTGTGGGAAGACCTTCACTGCAAGAACGAATCGAAACCGCCATGTGCGCACCCAGCACGCCGCCGAAGAGAAGAAGACCCACGATTGTACCAACTGTAACAAGACCTTTACGAGGAAAGAGAAACTGGATCAACGCCTGATGAAATGTTTGGAGACATATACATGTATGGAATGCGGCCAGGAGTTCAACCAACTACTCCATTTTAATCGACACAAGAGCGTTGCCCACCGACCAGTTCCTGTACCATCTAAAAGGAAGACTGATGAACCGAAGAGATGACCACCTAAACAACCACGGACCACGGACCACGACGACCATCCATTATGATGTTGACCCAATTTAGTTTGAAAAGAATATGATGTCCGAAGAAGAGCCAGATGAGATGTTGACCGTGTACGAAGATAACTGGAGTTCTATTAGAACTCGCCACATGATGAACAGAAGAGTCCAGGACCAATATAACTACCGGATCAACGATGTGAACCTGAAGATGATGACTGATGAATTGATGACTACCATATTTCTGCCACAACAGCTAAGATTTAAAATTAATCTGAGTTTTGGTTTTATCCTGCGACACAATGAAACGAATGAACTGAAGTATTACCATCCATCACAAAACAACGCCCGGGTACTTGATGTTCCACAACTTGCATGCTGCCAAGAAGACTTTGAAGAATTTCTTGATGATGTCATGGAAGAAGATATCCTGGAATGGGCCAAATTAAAACGACCCAACACCAAATGGCTTGTGGAGAGAGTTACCAACGTCACATTTTATGTGAATAAGCTGAAACACCACCCAATTGGAATGGTAGAAGATCTTCCTGACTACACTCTCCAGAACAAAGCAGTAAATGCTTTGGTGAAAGATAGAAATCGCTATTTTACCTATGAAGACAACCTGTGCATTTTCCGCTGTTTAGCTTTATGGAGTAACAGACAACCTCAACTATACAACAGATGCCATGTACAACAGGTATACAAAGAAGCCAAAGAATGAATTCCGTGGAGTAACTTTAGCCGAATTACCTGACTTGGAGAAATGTTTTGAAGTAAATATCCAGGTATATGAACTTAACAAGAATGATGATGACCAAATTGTTGCCAAATTAGTACAGAGATCTCACAGAAAGTATGAAGATACCATGTATGTGAACGTTTACAAGAACCATTTTAGCTACATCATCGATATAGCCCAATACTGCAAATCCTTTGAATGCCGCAAATGCGGCAAATTATGGAAGACCTCCTGGGCAATAAATCGTCACGAGAAAACCTGTACAGATGAAGTAAATTACCAGTATGTTGGCGGTGTATACCATCCATCCCAGTCCATATTTGATCTGTTAGAAGATGAAGGTATAGAAGTACCTGAAGAGAAGAAGTTTTATCCATACCGTGCAACGTTTGATTTTGAAAGTTACTTTGTCAAATCCAGTCTACCTGCTGACAGTGATAAACTGATATGGGAAGCAGAACACCGACCATTGAGTGTTAGCATATGTAGTAATGTTCCAGAATACCAAGAACCGAAATGTTTTATTACAAATGGAAATTCTCAAGAACTTGTTGAAGAAATGATGACATACCTCACAGCTATTTCATCTCATTGCCACCAACTGATGCAGACCTATCATGCTTGTACCTTGTTCAAACTCAGACAGAAAATTGATGAAACGCTGGAAGCGGAAGCCAGAGCTACTGGAGAAGATACATCCAAGATGCACCCTTTACAAAAATTGGAGAAGAAATTTCAAGACCACCTGCAAGAGATGCCCGTCATCGGATTCAACTCTGGAAAATATGATATGAATGTAGTCAAGCGTGAACTGATGACATACTTGAAGAGACAGAATCCTCTCAAGTTTGCAGTGAAGAAATCGAATAACTACATGTGCGTCTCGACAGAATCTTTCAAGTTTGTTGATATTTGCAACTACCTCGCTCCAGGATTCAGCTATGACAAGTTTTTGAAAGCATTTGGCTGCTCCGTGACGAAGGAATTTTTACCATATGAATGGATGGACAGCTTGAACAAATTGGATCAAGACCACCTACCAGACCATGAAGCCTTCTACAGTTCTCTCAAGAAAGAAAATATATCCAATGAAGAATACCAGTACTGCCAGCATGTATGGAACGACCTGGAGATGACAACTTTCCGTGATTTTCTGATCTGGTATAATAACCGAAATGTAAAACCATTCCTTGAATCAGTTGACAAGCAGTTTGCTTTCTACCAAGAACGCCACATCGACATGTTTAAAGATGGTATCAGTGTTCCGGGCCTCACGTTGAAATACCTGTTCCAGACTATGAATGATGACACTTACTTCACATTATTTAACCAGAAAAACAAAGACCTGCATCACTTGGTGAAAGATAATATCGTTGGTGGACCTTCAATTATCTTCAACCGATACCACGAGAAAGATGTTACCAGAATCAGAGAAACAAAATATGGCAAATAAGCAAAACCATGTGGAAGTATTATAGGCTTTGATGCAAATGCATTATATCTTTGGTGCCTAATGCAAGAGATGCCAACGGGTTGGAGTATTAGACGTCGTGAAGAAAACCAGTTTAAACCAGAACATCCAATGAAGTATGGTTAAATGGCTGAACAATGGTTAGAGTTTTTATCCATGAGAGATGACATCCACATCAGACATCAGTTTAACGGAGCTGAAAAAATGATTGGTCGAAGACAGTTGCCTGTTGATGGTTGGTGCAAAGAGACACAGACTGTATACCAGTTCCATGGCTGCTTCTGGCACGGACATACCTGCATGAAAGATAAGAATGGCCTTCCTATCATCCATAATGAAGTCAGAGATAAACCGATGAAAGAACTGCTACAAGACACCCGTACCAATGCAAAGTACATCACCGATTTGGGCTATAAACTTATTGAAATCTGGGAGTGTGAGTGGAGAGAGATGAAGAAGACCGATGCCACACTCAAAGCCTTCCTGAAAGAGAACTTTTCAGACAAAATAGATGGTGCGATGACAAAGGAAGAAATACTGAACAACGTGAAGTCCGATGAACTGTTTGGTTCAGTCGAATGTGATATACATGTACCAGATCACCTGAAAGAGTACTTTGAAGAGATGACACCTATCTTCAAGAATACAGATATTTCCATAGATGATATTGGTGAACACATGAAGTCCTTTGCCGAGAAGAATGGAATCAGGAAGAAACTGCGTAGAAGTTTGATCGGAAGCTATGGAGCGGAAAAAATGTTGTTTGCAACCCCTTTACTGCAGTGGTACCTCCAGCATGGTATTGAAGTTGATCACGTCTATCAAGTTATCCAATATAAACCAAGAAGATGTTTTGAAAAATTTGGAGATGAAGTATCTGAAGCAAGAAGACAAGGAGATGTTGACCCCGACAAGTCGATCGTTGCCGACACCATGAAGCTGTTGGGAAATTCTGGATATGGCAAAACCGTCACCAACAAAGAGAAGCATCGACGTGTGTGCTATTGCGACGACGAAGAAGTCACCAAAGCTGTAAATGACATGTCCTTCAGAGCCTTGAATCCATTAGATGAAACATTATATGAAGTCGAACTCAACAAGAAGACCATCAAGTTGGATCTGCCACTTCACATCGGATTCTTTGTTTACCAGTATGCGAAACTCCGGATGCTTCAGTTCTATTATGATGTCATCGATACTTTTATCAACCGCCAAGATTTCGAATATGCTGAAATGGACACAGATTCTGCATATCTATGTACTTCGTCACCATCCATAGATGAATTAGTGAAACCAGAGAAGAGAGTAGAATTTTACAAAGAGAATCACAAGTGGTTTCCATCAGAGTGTTGTGATTTCCACAGAGATGATTATGTGAAAACCAAATTAGAAGGCAAAGAATGGCTGTCACCCTCATGCTGCCAAGAAAGAAAGCGTTTTGACAGGAGAACTCCAGGCTTGTTCAAGGTAGAATGGCAAGGAGCCGGCATTGTTGGACTGTGTAGTAAAACATATTATTGTTTCGGAGCCACCAATAAATTCAGTTGTAAGGGAATCAGCAAACGCCACAATGATTTGACGAAAGACAGATATTTGCAAGTTTTGAAGACTCAACAAAGTGGATCTGGCATCGACCGAGGATTTGTGATGAATGACAACACTATGTATACCTACCAGCAGAGCAGAGATGGACTATCATATTTCTACCCAAAACGAAGAGTTTTAGAAGATGGAGTTAGTACCATACCACTAGAGATTTAAAGAAGAAACAATTGAGTGAGTGTCATATTTTTCTACAACCTGAACCAAGTCTAGCTTTTGCCTACAAAAAGTTCTATTTAGTTGACCGAAAAATTCCTAAAAACCGAAATGGTTTTTAGGTGGTCTACTCAATCATATTAGGCTCATCAAATTTTTAAAGTCCTTTGTAGCATTCTCTAAAGTCCTTTATAGCAGTCCTCATAAAGTCCTATATGGCATTCTCTAAAGTCCTTTATGGCAGTCCTCATAAAGTCCTATATGGCAAGTTTTTCTCAAAGTAAAAAGTCCCATATGGCATTCTCTAAAGTCCTTTATGGCAGTCCTCATAAAGTCCTATATGGCAAGTTTTTCTCAAAGTAAAAAGTCCTATATGGCATTCTCTAAAGTCCTTTATGGCAGTCCTCATAAAGTCCTATATGGCAAGTTTTTCTCAAAGTAAAAAGTCCTATATGGCAGTCTTCAAAAAAAAATCTAAATGGCAAGTCTTACAAGGCAATACATTTTTCTAGTGTAAAGATTTTTTCAGTTTTGTTATTTATTCTAATACAGAGAGATTTTTCATCATTATCATCATCGTCATCATGTTCCTGATATACTTAAGGCTAACCCTATTGGCAGTGGAGGATACTTCTTTACGTTTTAGTTTCATTCAAAACTTAGTTTCATTCGAAACTTTTTAGTTCCATTTATTTTTAAAAAAATGTTGATTCATGGTATCTTTTAGGTTACACCTATTGGAACCAGATGATACTTCTTTATTCAAAATTTAGTTTCATTCAAAACTTTTTAGTTCCATTTATTTTAAACACATGTTGATTCATGGTATCTTGTAGGTTACACCTATTGGAACCAGATGATACTTCTTTACTTTTCAGTTTCATTCAAAACTTTTTAGTTTCATTCAAAACATTTTAGTTCCATTTATTTTTAAAACATGTTGATTCATGGTATCTTTTAGGTTACACCTATTGGAACCAGATGATATTTCTTTACTTTTTAGTTTCATTTCAATTTTTTAAAGTTGATTCCTGGTGTCTTTTAGGCTACCCCTATTGTATAACCAAAGGAATAAATCATCATCATCATCATTACTAAGAAATTCTCTGTTGTGAATATTTAAAAGAAATGAGAAATTTTTTATGATAGAAAAACTAAATTGCTAAGTTGGACATGTTGTTTTCGTTTTTCTTTTTTGATGAACAAAAAAAAAATTCCCTCAAAGAGGATACGAACTGTAGGGGGTGGGAATGGACTCGAGCTATTTGACTTATCTCCATTGGACAGAGGTTTGTAGCTTGACCTGTCCCAAGCCAGTATAAAATGCAGAGGGCCATTTCCTACAGTTTAAGGATCAAGATTGCAGTTTGATCGCCAAACTGACCAATCAGATCGAAGTTAATCCACCAATCAAATTTCTGTATTCTCATTGTGTTTCTTTCCCATTACTTTCTATACTAATTTTCTAAATTTTCCAACTTTAACCTATAATCCTATAGGAAACAAACACAAACCCCAACCAAGAATCAAAAACTCAATCAAAATTTGTTGAACTGGTGTGATGTTTTCAATCACGTCCGTCAAAGATATATAAGATTAGGCAAAGCATGGACTTGGCATCATTCACGATGGAACCATTGACCAGAGAAGATGTTCCGAATTGGCGCCAAGCAGACTTATGCTAACGTCACCCAGTACCAGGGTGAACTGAAGATTCATCTCAGAAGATACTTTGAGGGAAAAGACCAGAAACCTTATCCTACAAAGACTGGTATTGCTCTATCTTTAGAAGAATGGAATGCCTTGAAATCCCAAATAGAAGAAGTAGATGCAGCCATCAAAACCCAACAAACAACTTTAACTGAAGACACTAAACCTACTAACCATGAAGACTTCAAAAAACCAAATCAAGAACCACCTTTGAAGAAGAAGAAGAAGATCACAGTGAGAATAACCCAACCACGACCATTGATCGTTGATGAAATTGATAGTGAACTCAGGCAAGTTCGCTTGCAGCATGAACATTGCTTGGCATATGCTCATTATGTCGAAGAGAACATTGACGCTGTAATGAAAGAAAAATGCTATGGATGTACAGTCGATCACCCAAGTCAGAATCAGCATAATGTATGCCTAATGATGTCTGAAGAAGAGATGATTATAACATGTTTTAGTGACGCACTTGAAAGTGTTAACAAGAATGATGTTCACCTACTGTGGCACCATAATACTTCTGGAATGAATCCACCAACAGTACAGAAAGAATATGAAGATATGTTCGAGAAACCTCTCACAAATGAACAGAGACGTTGTATTATGGATTTGGTGATTGAATTTATGACCATCAAGAAACCTTTTTGTCTTGTTTCTTCATTTCATACTTTTTTTCTTCTTTTTTTTCTTTTTTTATAAAAAATCATCTATTTACAACATCTATTTACATCTTCAATTAGAATCCAATTGTAACAGGTTTCTTGATGGTCATAGCTTCCGATCAAACTTCTACGGGGTTTCTTCATGATTCCATTTTTCTCGGCAAAGGACTTCATGTGTTCACCAATATCAGCTATGGAAATATCTGTATTCTTGAAGATAGGTGTCATCACTTCAAAGTACTCTTTCAGGTGATCTGGTACATGTATATCACATTCGACTAAACCAAACAGTTCACCGGACTTCACTTTGTTCAGTATTTCTTCCTCTGTCATCGCAGCATCTATTTTGTCTGAAAAGTTCTCTTTCAGGAAGACTTTGAGTGTGGCATCGGTCTTCTTCATCTCTCAGATTTCAACAAGTTTATAGCCCAAATCGGTGATGCACTTTGCATTGGCCGGGTGTCTTGTAGCAGTTCTTTCATCGGTTTATCCCTGACTTCATTATGGATGATAGGAAGGCCATTCTTATCTTTCATGCAGGTATGTCCGTGCCAGAAGCAGCCATGGAACTGGTATACAGTCTGTGTTTCTTTGCACCAACCATCAACAGGCAACTGTCTTCGACCAATCATTTTTTCAGCTCCGTTAAACTGATGTCTGATGTGGATGTCATCTCTCATGGATAAAAACTCTAACCATTGTTCAGCCATTTTACCATACTTCATTGGATGTTCTGGATTAAACTGGTTTTCTTCACGACATCTAATACTCCAACCCGTTGGCATCTCTTGCATTAGGCACCAAAGATATAATGCATTCGCATCAAAACCTATAATACTTCCACATGGTTTTGCTTATTTGCCATATTTTGTTTCTCTGATTCTGGTAACATCTTTCTTGTGGTATCGGTTGAAGATAATTGAAGGTCCACCAATGATATTATCTTTCACCAAGTGGTGCAGGTCTTTGTTTTTCTGGTTAAATAATGTGAAGTAAGTGTCATCATTCATGGTCTGGAACAGGTATTTCAACGTGAGGCCCGGAACGCTGATACCATCATTAAACATGTCGATGTGACGTTCTTGGTAGAAAGCAAACTGCTTGTCAACTGCTTCAAGGAATGGTTTTACATCTCGGTTATTATACCAGATCAGAAAATCACGGAAAGTTGTCATCTCCAGGTCGTTCCATACATGCTGGCAGTACTGGTATTCTTCATTGGATATATTTTCTTTCTTGAGAGAACTGTAGAAGGCTTCATGGTCTGGTAGGTGGTCTTGATCCAATTTGTTCAAGCTGATCCATTCATATGGTAAAAATTCCTTCGTCACGGAGCAGCCAAATGCTTTCAAAAACTTGTCATAGCTGAATCTTGGAGCGAGGTAGTGGTAAATATCAACAAACTTGAAAGATTCTGTCGAGACGCACATGTAGTTATTCGATTTCTTCACTGCAAACTTAAGTGGATTCTGTCTCTTCAGGTATGTCATCAGTTCACGCTTGACTACATTCATATCATATTTTCCAGAGTTGAATCCGATGACGGGCATCTCTTGCAGGTAGTCTTGAAATTTCTTCTCCAATTTTTGTAAAGGGTGTATCTTGGATGTATCTTCTCCAGTAGCTCTGGCTTCCGCTTCCAGCGTTTCATCAATTTTCTGTCTGAGTTTAAACAAGGTCCAAGCATGATAGGTCTGCATCAGTTGGTGGCAATGAGATGAAATAGCTGTGAGGTATGTCATCATTTCTTCAACAAGTTCTTGAGAATTTCCATTTGTAATAAAACATTTCGGTTCTTGGTATTCTGGAACATTACTACATATGCTAACACTCAATGGTCGGTGTTCTGCTTCCCATATCAGTTTATCACTGTCAGCAGGTAGACTGGATTTGACAAAGTAACTTTCAAAATCAAATGTTGCACGGTATGGATAAAACTTCTTCTCTTCAGATACTTCTATACCTTCATCTTCTAACAGATCAAATGTGGACTGGGATGGATGGTACACACCGCCAACATACTGGTAATTTACTTCATCTGTACAGGTTTTCTCGTGACGATTTATTGCCCAGGAGGTCTTCCATAATTTGCTGCATTTGCGGCATTCAAAGGATTTGCAGTATTGGTCTATATCGATGATGTAGCTAAGATGGTTCTTGTAAACGTTCACATACATGGTATCTTCATACTTTCTGTGAGATCTCTGTACTAATTTGGCAACAATTTGGTCATCATCATTCTTGACAAGTTCATATACTTGGATATTTACTTCAAAACATTTCTCCAAGTCAGGTAATTCGGCTAAAGTTACTCCACGGAATTCATTCTTTGGCTTCTTTGTATACTTGTTGTACATGGCATCTGTTGTATAGTTGAGGTTGTCTGTTATGGAACCACTCCATAAAGCTAAACAGCGGAAAATGCACAGGTTGTCTTCATAGGTAAAATAGCGATTTCTATCTTTCACCAAAGCATTTACTGCTTTGTTCTGGAGAATGTGGTCAGGAAGATCTTCTACCATTCCAACTGGGTGGTCTTTCAGCTTATTCACATAAAATGTGACGTTGGTAACTCTCTCAACAAGCCATTTGGTGTTGGGTCGTTTTAATTTGGCCCATTCCAGGATATCTTCTTCTATGACATCATCAAGAAATTCTTCAAAGTCTTCTTGGCAGCATACAAGTTGTGGAACATCAAGTACCCGGGCGTTGTTTTGTGACGGATGGTAATACTTCAGTTCATTCGTTTCATTGTGTCGCAGGATAAAACCAAAACTCAGATTAATTTTAAATCTTAGCTGTTGTGGCAGAAATATGGTAGTCATCAATTCATCAGCCATCATCTTCAGGTTCACATCGTTGATCCGGTAGTTATATTGGTCCTGGACTCTTCTGTTCATCATGTGGCGAGTTCTAATAGAACCCCAGTTATCTTCGTACACGGTCAACATCTCATCTGGCTCTTCTTCGGACATCATATTCTTTTCAAACTCAATTGGGTCAACATCATAATGGGTGGTCGTCGTGGTCCGTGGTTGTTTAGGTGGTCCTCTCTTCGGTTCATCAGTCTTCGTTTTAGATGGTACAGGAACTGGTCGGTGGGCAACGCTCTTGTGTCGATTAAAATGGAGTAGTTGGTTGAACTCCTGGCCGTATTCCATACATGTATATGTCTCCAAACATTTCATCAGGTGTTGATCCAGTTTCTCTTTCCTCGTAAAGGTCTTGTTACAGTTGGTACAATCGTGGGTCTTCTTCTCTTCGGCGGCGTGCTGGGTGTGCACATGGCGGTTTCGATTCGTTCTTGCAGTAAAGGTCTTCCCACACTCTTCACAGGCGTAGACATCAGTTCTGGTAACGGCAGTAGCAGCATCAGACTCCATCTTCATAAAAGTTTGGCGAAGGCAAAATTGCTATAGAAAACTCTCTAGCGATGTGTTCAGTTCGAAGGATCGAAACAGAATGACGCGGCGTTATTCTTCTCCGGAATTTATTTCGACGTGACGGACGTTTTTGAAAACGTCACGACGTCACAACGTTTTTTCATCGATATTTTCATTCTCAATGGGTGTTTGTGTTTGTTTCCTATAGGATTATAGGTTAAAGTTGGGAAATTTAGAAAATTAGTATAGAAAGTAATGGGAAAGAAACACAATGGGAATCCAGAAATCTGATTGGTGGATTAACTTCGCTCTGATTGGTTAGTGTGAAAACATCTTGATCCTCATTAATTTTATTATTTAAAATCATGTAGTTAGGGGGGTCATTTAAAGAAATTGCTAAATATAGACCCTAACAATTAGTTGGGGGTCAGTTAAGGATGCTACTAAAAATAGAGCGTAGGAATTTATAAAAAATATAGTTCCAAGTAGAAGCAGAGGATTCTGGGTAAATTTGTCCTATAGCACTACGTGCTATTCTTAATAGGGAAATAACACGTCATGGAATCCAAAAAAAATGGGAACATTACTCCGCTTCAAACGAACACACCCCCTTGGTATTACGTGCTGCTCTTAATAGGGAAATAAAACGTCATGGGATCAAAAAAAAAGGATTCTTAAAGAATTCGAAATAATACAACTTGACGGGTTTATTTGGGTAATTAAATGAGGATTCTGCGAAAATCCGAACCAGAAAATTACTCCACTTCAGTCGAATGCACCTCTTGCACCCCTTAGTACTATAGCACTACGTGCTAAACCGATAAAATGGGGAAATAAAGTCAATTTCGGTGATTTTGGGTGGATTTTGGTGATTTGGAAGGATTGTCGGGTTGTTTGTGGTAATTAGATTTACTTTTCTACAATCGAACATACCCTCAAAACATACCCCGTCTTATTGCAGAAACATTGGGTAACACAGCAATCACGTGCTACCATAGAAACCAAGATGGCGGCCTCCAGTATACAAAATGGACGACGGAAACACGTATCACCCTAGCATGCGCACTCACATCACGTATCACTATGGAGATGACGTCACAACATGGCCGCTCACGCGGGTTACCATGACAACCAAACATGGCGCCACTACGTCGCGTGACATGACGTCACTTCCGAGATCCCCCGATGAGATCCCCCAACCTACCCTCGAAAACCACATTACATACTACTGCTAGAGATTCAAATTGTAATTGCGTTGCACGATTTGTGGAAAATTCCAATGAAATTTCGCTTCTATTTAAAATTAGTCCGTCAACGATTTCCGTTCCGCACATATGTGCGGAACAGATTTTCATTTTCCGCATGCTTTAGTGTTGATGTAGATGGGTATTACATACAACAGGCTTGTAATAAAACCCATATAAACCACAAGCAAGTAGTTTGAAAATGAATCGTAAATTCATGCTAGATTCCGGGAAGTGGAGAGGACTTAAATTTAACCAAGATAACTAGCGCTCACCACTTCCGTGCCAATCCGTCTCATCAGTGTTTGACACCGAAACATTGTGTTTAACCAAAACTAGCTGAATATTTGGCACCCGACTATTTTTGCCCAGCGTGAACACTGATTGATGGTTTGATTCTAAAACGACTTCCCGATTCGTTTCCTTTCAAAGCTTGTCACAGGAATATAGTTTGGCATCAGTCACCCACGTAGTCTCACAACACAATACAGTCTAGATGGAAATTGTACATAAATAATGCTGAAAATAAAGACTGGATAATTTCCGTTGTAATAAAATCTGTTATCCATGCTACCACCTAATTCCAGTGTCGCATTACTCAATACAACTGTTGAAAGTAAATTTAAAGTCTCAAACAATGTCAACAATGAACTGTTCCTAGCGGCTATCCATGTGCATTGCCTAGTACCGGTAATTACCGCACCTGTTCTTGGTTTTGAACTATTTATTTATTTAGTTGGTTAGTTATTCATTTATTTATTAATGTTTAACGACACTTCAGCAGCCAAGGTCACACAGTGTCGGTGACAATATTACGGGTGGAAGAAGCCGGAGTTCCCGGAGAGCACACCGATCAACGACGAGCCGCTCCCAACATCGTAACTCTGCACTGCAGCACAGGCAAGGTTGGATATGCTGAAAACATTCACATCATCGACGCACCGTACATCTTAGTACACGACGTCATTGTGCCCCAATATGGCCAATCGAGGTCAAACCTTTACCCAACGAATCGGCCGCATCCGCACGCGTAATATGCAAATTCAGCGGTTGAAAAAATAGTATTTTTAAAAAAAATTCAACAAAACCATATCATGTGACCCCTAGTTGGAACAAGCTCGTTCCAAGGAGAGGTCACGTGAAATGGTTTTGTTGAAATTGTTTGAAAAAAATTAGGAAATGATATTTAAAATAATAAATTTTGATATCGTCTGCGTTGGGTAAAGGGTTAAGTGCCTTACCCAAGTACACAACGCGGGAGTCCGAATCGATCGCCCAGACGGTTACCCATCCAAGGACTAACCGGGCTTGACGTTGCTTAACTTCTGTGATCTGACGAGAACCTGTTATCGCAACGCCACCGCGCTCCCCTTTTTTGAACTATAATCCCTACTAAGGAATGCCTTAATAATTTAGTTGGATAATTTTATCAGTCTGAACCTGAGCTATCTCAGCCAGATCAAATCAATCTTACAGCCACCCCCACCCCAATCGATCACCTTGAAGACGCTAGGGTTGCGCGATATTTAAAACTGAATACCGGTATCGGTTTTCAAAAAAATACCGCGGTGTACCGGTAAATCGAGAACTGTTCAGATATATGAACACAAGTACCACAATCGAGACTCGAGGCATCACAGTCGGTACGAAGTAGCATTCCTTGATGATGCAGTTCGAAAAACCTTTACCCAACGCAGACATCAAAATTTATTATTTTTAAAATTAGTTTATCAGATTTTAACCAAAGATTTCAACAAAACTATATCATGTGACCCCTCATTGGAACGAGCTCAACGAGCTCGTTCCAATGAGGTGTCACATGATATAGTTTTGTTGAAACTTTTAAAAATTATTTTTTCAACTGCTGAATTTGAATTTTTCGAGAGCTCAAGCAGACGATTCCTTGGATAAAGGGATAATATTATTCATTCGGAGCTATAGTTAAAAAAAACTCAAGACATCTTAAAAATTAAATTGAGGGTAAATAAATAATGACGATAAACCGATATTTTTGTAATTACACCGGTATTCAGTCGATATTGGTTTGGATACCGGTATATATCGGTTTATCAATATACCGTGCAGCCCTAGAAGACGCCTCTGCTTCGATTCGAGATTCGATTCGCTTTCAAATAATCCACTCGATACGATTCGACTCGACTCGGAAATGTGTTATTCGTAAGTCCCTAATAAAGGGCGATCGGGTATCTAGAAGGTTTGAAAGCTAAAATCTGAGAGATTGGAGCCAGAAGCCAAGAAAACATAATCTAGAAACTTGGAGCCGTGGCCTGGCCTATGAGTCAATACAAACTTGTGCGCATGTGTTGTGTTTGTGTTGTATGTTTTAACCCTTTGATACTTTTGTACGTCTTTTACGGGTGGAAGAAGCCGGAGTTCCCGGAGAGAACACCGAGCAGCGATGAGCCGCTCCCAACATCGTAACTCTGCACTGCAGCACAGGCAAGGTTAGATGGGCTGAAGACATTCACACCATCGACGCGCCGTACATCTTAGTACACGACGTCATCGTGCCCCAATATGGCCAATCGAGGTCAACCCTTTACCCAACTAATAGGCCGCATCCGCACGCGTAATATGCAAATTCAGCAGTTGAAAAAAATAGTATTTTTGAAAAAAAAATCAACAAAACCATATCATGTGACCCCTAGTTGGAACGAGCTCGTTTTAAGGAGGGGGTCATATGATATGGTTTTGTTGAAATTTTTTGAAAAAAATTAAAAAATGGTATTCAAAATAATAAATTTTGATATCGTCTGCGTTGGGTAAAGGGTTAAGTGCCTTACCCAAGTACACAACGCGGGAGTCCGAATCGATCGCTCAGACGGTTACCCATTCAAGGACTAACCGGGCTCGACGTTGCTTAACTTCAGCGATCTGACGAGAACCGGTTATCGCAACGCCACCGCGCTCCCGTTTTTGAACTATAAACCCTGCTAAGGAATGCCTTGATAATTTAGTTGGATAATTTTAATTTTATCAGTCTGAACCTGAGCTATCTCAGCCAGATCAAATCAATCTTACAGCCCGCCCCTCCCCAATCGATCGCCTTGAAGACGCTAGGGTTGCACGATATTTAAAACTGAATACCGATATCGGTTTTCAAAAAAATACCGCGGTATACCGGTATATCGAGAACAGTTCAGATGTATGCACACAAGTACCACAATCGACACTCGAGGCATTACAGTCGGTACGAATTAGCATGCCTTGATGATGCAGTTTGAAAAACCTTTACCTGACGCAGACGATATCAAAATTTATTATTTTCAAAATTAGTTTATCAGATTTTAACCAAAGATTTCAACAAAACTATATCATGTGACCCCTCATTGGAACGAGCTCAACGAGCTCGTTCCAATGAGGTGTCACATGATATAGTTTTGTTGAAACTTTTAAAAATTATTTTTTTCAACTGCTGAATTTGAATTTTTCGAGAGCTCAAGCAGACGATTCCTTGGATAAAGGGATAATATTATTCGTTCGGAGCTATAGTTAAAAGACTCAACACATCTTGAAAATTAAATTGAGGGTAAATAAATAATGACGATAAACCGATATTTTTGTAATTACAACGGTATTCAGTCGATATTGGTTTGGATACCGGTATATATCGGTTTATCGATATACCGTGCAGCCCTAGAAGACGCCTCTGCTTCGATTCGAGATTCGATTCGCTTTCAAATAATCCACTCGATACGATTCTACTCGACTCGGAAATGTGTTATTCGTAAGGCCCTAATAAAGGGCGATCGGGTATCTAGAAGGTTTGAAGGCTAAAATCTGAGAGATTGGAGCCAGAAGCCAAGAAAACATAACCTAGAAACTTGGAGCCGTGGCCTGGCCTGTGAGTCAATACAAACTTGTGCTCATGTGTTGTGTTTGTGTGGTATGTTTTAAGGCAAATCGTCGCATGAGTGCTAGAATGTTCTATGTCCCCTTTGGGACATAGAACATTCTAGCACTCAGGCGACGAAATAATGAAATTATCATAACATTTCAAGGACGATTTTCTGTGAAACGAACGGGCCCATTGTAGCCGTTTATGTGGTAGTAGGTATTAACTTAATGGTGACCCTCTGTTGTGCTAGAAGTTTGAGATATCGGAGAGAACGTTCGAGATGTTTCCCGTATCGCATAGGCTTGGACAGTTATGGGATAGATACGGGTTAATAGGGGAAATAATACATCACACTCACAAAATGTAAGCGATAAAATGGAAAATATTTTCTGAATTAAGAAATTTGTAGAAAAGGAATTAAATTCTCCAACAATTTGTGACATTATGTGGGTTGCTAAGGCATTATCAGCGCGCTGAAATTTTTTGTCACTCATTGAAAAAACTTCACCACCGATAGAGGATAATTTTTTTTCTCTAGAGTGGTAAGCGCCCAAACATCACCGTTCAAACTCATATTTATCTTCCCACACACCAAGCTCAAACACGACCCCCTAATACTCTCATACACAGACAGACACCTGATAGACAGACACCAGCACTATCTGCACTCTCTAACGCCCTCAAGACATCCACGCATAAATAAAGAACACAAAACTGCAATACTAGGGATACTTATGCGAAAGTAAAATGTCAGCAATTTAAAATTATATTCAAATCTTGGTATAAATGAAATTCCTTTCACGTCCTTGGGATTTACGTCATGTAACCACGAGAGAAGTGTGTTCCATTATACACGGTTTTCATTTTTCTGTGATGGGCGGTGTTTCAATTAACTGCTCTCACCTCTTCAGATTATGATTTACTTTTTCGAAAAGAATATATGAATGTGAGAACGCTTTTAATCTATGGTAATTTGTAATTTTCCTTTATGGCTTGACACCATTTTCTTGCACTCAGAATAAAACTTCCTGGTTTGTTTAACCCATATAAAAGATACAATGTCGACTGCACTTAAAATGCTTGATAGTATTTTCCAGGCCTGTAGACACGGGGGATGGGGAACGGGGATGCGTTCCTCCAACCAGAACTGGGGGTATTGAAATTCCAAGGTGAGTTTTGCATTTTTATGATTTTATGGTATCAGAACTGGTATGTTCTCAAACCAATACCAAAATCGAATGGTAGTTTTGATTAACTGCTCAACTGCAGATCCACGTTTCACAACAGACAAATCCGGCGAATCGTTAAAATGTTGAAAGTGACTCGGGCAAATGCTATCGGTTATTTGATGTAAAAGAAAAGCTGAGAGAAAATACCCCCAGGGGTATTTTCTCTCAGCCTTTTTGTTGCATCAAATGACCGGTGGTGACCAAAGTAGTACTAGTGTTTTTATTTGTGGGGTTAAAGGACTCCTTCGACAGCCAGGGTCATCTCGTGTTGGCAGTTTTACGGTCGGAGAAAGCCGGAGTTCTCAACCGGAGAGAACCACCGACTGGTTTGCATCAGATTTTCAGTGGTGTCCAAACATGAAATCACAACTCGGCGCCAAAGCCGTCTCGTTGAGATCGCATTCTGGACACCACCTCGAATATCATACACATCACCGGACATGCACATAATCATGATAATCTGTATTTTCTAGTCGGGACAATTTCATCTGGTTAAGATTGTTAGATATTGATTTGCTCTGGCAACTAATCATACATTTTCTAAAAAGAGTTGATTTGTTGGGCTAATGTAATACGCACAGTCGGTCCAACATATAGGGGTACGAAGTACCCTATTCGGGGTGACAGGGGCCCAGCACGACCAATTTAGAGTGCCGGTCCAGTTAATTAAATAACTAGATACCTCTCACCTACTGCATCTCAAACGAGTGATGTTTGAATCGAATTCATCAAACGAGTTTCAAAAAATCTTATATCCAAACATCACGAGTTAAAGGCTCTGTATATCACATGAGTTTTCAAATGTTTTTTACACTTTTTATTTAATTCATTGTCGCTAAATACTCCCCAAACAACCAGCAATCAGTTCGTTGGCTCAGACGCTTCACCCCATGACGTCATGAATGCGCTTTACTTGAACCTGTTGTCGTAATTGACGTCATGTGAACGTCATGTCAAGAATACAATGCTGCTGCCATGGGCCCACGCGCCGATTAGACACTAGTTGATAATCAGGAAATAAGACATGGGTTGTTACGTCGAAATTAACGACGTTTCATGTGATATATATATTTTATTTATCCACAAATAAATGTTCAGTAAGACTTGCGTATTGTAACTATAGCCTAACTGACTAACATTCTAACAACATCATCAAGGCATTCCTTCCTCGAAGGCATGCCTTGATGATGTAGATGGAATATTGTATCAGTCGAGACTTGAGCCATCACAGTCAGGATAAATCAGGTTTACACCATCCCCTTCCCCACCCTAATCGGTCACCTTATTAGATATGGAAGGAGGTGCTAACCTCGATATATCTCGGTAGACATCTTTTGTCTCTATCTCGTAAACTAAACTGTCCGTGTCGGTGAACAGTAGTTTGGCTTTATCACCAAATCTTCGTTTGACGTAATCATAGTGAAACTCGTACATCAATCGCTTGCTGATATCTAAGATGATCGGTCCGATATAATATGGTTTGTCGAACTTCAGGTGCATCTTTTGCATGTGAACGGCCACTAGATTTTCATCGAATATGGTTCGGTGTTTGTAATTGGGTTTCGCCACTAATTTTTTAGCTTTTTTCTCAGACGTGACGAGTCGAACGTCGGTTCTCTTCCTGATGTTTTCCATCAATTTACTGTAGACGCAGTTGTTCATGAGATTGAAGAAATCTTTTTCAAAATCGTTCTCGGCTCGAATTCTGAGATTCATGTTGAGATCGATGTATTTTTTCATCCAAGGCTCTTTGTCGAGTGGAATGATGCGATGTATGTCGACTAATTTCATCCCGTGATCGACGTATTGTTTCAAATTCTTGCTGTAGACGACATACTTACATTTGTTAAATAAATTGGGAATGGGTTTTTCCTCGTCTCCTTCGATCGGTTCCATTCGTTCGGGAGCCAGCGGATAATCGTTGTGTAGATCGTGTAATTCTTCCTGATAGTTCAAATCGACTTCTAAAATGCAAGGATAGTCTCTCTATTTTTGCATCTTTTCCGGTTCCGTCACCCATTCGAAATTTCCAATCGGTAAAGGATGACTCATAGCCCAACCGTACAGATTATTAGCATCCCAATACTGTATGTATTTATTCGATCGTTTTGAATCGAAACCTTCTTTCATGTAGGGGTTGTTAGCTTCAGAATATCTGTGGGAGATCATCAAGACGCCACCTTTCGCAGCCCTTTCGAACATGAGCAACATGTCCACGTCGGATAATTCCAATTGGACCTCGGTGGTCTTCAACAGAGCGTCCCACGCCAGACCGGGTGCGGTGAAATACCAAGCCGGATCCAGATCGTAATTTCGACGACAGATAGAGATCGTGATAATCTCTCATGGTTTTCATATCGAATGATTTCCACCCGTTTTTGGCGTGTTCGTAATTCTCGTCGGAAATGTCGGATTCGTATAATTCGAATAAAAACCTTCTTTCGAAGGTAGTGCGGTGTCGTCGAATCTCTTTAGATCGTTCATGTAATTGTAAGGATAGACTCCTTTCTTCAACATGACATCTACTCTTTCTCCGAAATGTTCGCACGTGATTTTAAATTTATCCTTGCTCATGTTATCGACTAATTTTTCCAGAGCGGTCGACATGAATTTAAAACTGTCGATGAAACGTATGCTTCTGTGAATGGATTTCGTTTTTTCTTCCAACGTCTCTTCGTCGATTACTCTTTTCTTCTCCATGACCTTCCATTTTGTGAAGGAAATGTATTTTTCTTCGCTGTTCGCAATGCAATCTAATTCTCCCTCGGAGGTGCCGAGATTTTTCACGAACAGATGACTGTCGTAACCCGAGAGATTGTGAAATATCACCGGATAGAAAACGGCGTCTCGATATTTTAAATTACACTTGCTGTGAGCCGGACCACGATACAGACCCATGTAATGATCATGGTCTCTGACCTTCTTATTGTCCTCCGAATTCTCGTCGAATGATTGTCTGCATATGTGACATTCGGTGGCTCTGTTATTTTCGTCCTGCTGCTCTCACGTGATGATCATTTTCGCCGGAGTTTTGAATTTATCGTATAACATTTGAATTTTCGATTCTAACTCTTCCACGAACCTTTGAGCCATGTCGTCGTCTTCGAACTGTTTCGTGTAGGTGAAGGGACCCATGTTGTGTTGTTGTCGAAAGTGCATTTCACATAAATGCAATAACCCAAAGGCGTGTGTTTTTGATATCTTTCAACATAACTTCGAAGAGCGTGGGGTTGGCACAAACTCATTTTCACGGTGAATCATTCGAAATCGGCGTACACGACGAATGGTACTTTTAACCTTCTATTGCGATTTTAAAAGTTCATAATGGGTTTGGGCAGTTCGACGGCGACACCTTGATTTTCGTTGCAATATTCCTGATGTTTCGCTAACAATTTTTCACTGCGAAATGCGTTCATGCAGTTGCAACATAAACATATCTTTCCTTTATGTTTATTATTGTGTCTCGATAGTAATCTGCTCGGATGTTTAGCCCAACAATAATGACGATTGTCACCATTCGAAATCAATAATAAATTAATCATTTTTTTTCTTTCGAGATACGAAGACTGTCTGAGAGGATAGATCGTTCGTTTTTCATAGTCGTACCCCAAGACGTTCACCGCTACGGTGGGATTTTGAGCCTCGAAACGTTTAATGTTATTTTTTATTTATATTACACCGTTGTGAGTTCTCTTCAATCCAGATCCACTTGTCATTTTGGCTAAATCTTGTATGGGTACCACAGTATCCTTAAAATCTTTCCAACTTTTCGGCGATCGCTCTAACGTAGCTCGCTTCGCCGGCGGACTGTTCAACTTGTCGATCAATGCGTCGGCTGCCCTCTTGCCAGCCACAGAAGCTATCCTACCACTGGCTTCGGAAGCGGCTTTCTTACCAGCATCCAAAGCCGTCTTCTTACCGACCTCAAACGCGGTCGATGCGAGTTTTCTACCTGCATCGCTCGCGAACGCTCGCATTATAGAATCGACGATGCCAGAACCGCCTTGAACGTAAGTTCTGACGTATCCCCTGTTCTTTATCACCAACATATTTTATAATATATATTTTGTTTTTCACTGGTAAATCGTTTGTTGTTTAAATTACTTTTATTATTTTGTAGTGTAAAATTTACTCTTTTTATTTTATATATTTTTGTTTGTTTGTTTGTTTCTCACTACTTATTATATATCAATCCTTCAATTCGTTCATCAGTCTTTTATAATCGCGTTTATTCAAAACCTTCTGCCTCAACAATTCATCACATATGCTCACTATCACATTATCTAATCCAGTGTTACCAGCGTGTCTACTTGCCATCAACAAACTCAATCTCTGAGACAGAGCATCAGAATCGCTCGGAAGAAAAGTGGTTTTCACCCCTTTGCCAGTCACCGACTCGACGAACTTCTTATTCATATCCCATATGGGTTTCACCACCTTCGTCCACTTATAACCTCTATTGGCTTTGGGTCTCGTTTCTCTGGCATCGTTATTTCTCTTCATGGCATGGGTCTGAACCAGAATGTCGCCGTAATTGTCGAAATCCCGATCCGTGTAATCTCCAGGCTTGTCGAAAAGCAGCAATTTGCGCAGTTCAGGAGTTAATTTGTACCTATTCGAACCGACGATTAAATTATCATCATCCTCTTCCACTTCTGTGTCGCCCACAAAAGTTCTACCGGCAAAATCCTTATACATTCCATACAACAGATCTCTCTTACCACCATCCTCGGACGACGCGACGCTATCAGTGGTGATAGTTGAAGCTGTATCATCGCTCTCGCTCATGTCGGTTTCGATTCTCATGGGAACGTAATCCGGTGTAGATTGAAAGGAATACTGTTTTGTAAAACTACCGGGCAACGAACCCATTCTCAAAGAACTCTCTTTTATGGGTCTCAATTCTTCAACTATCTCCTTCTTGCTTCGTTCCTGAACCTCCGTCACGGGTTTAAATAATTTTGTGGTTTCCCGTCTCAATTCCATTTCTCCAAGTCGTCTGCTTCCGTTAGCTGATTGAATACTCTTCTTAGCACGTTCATGTTCGTTTAAAAGTTGATCTCTACGCTTGGAATCTGTGATGTGTAAAAAGAATTTTTCGTTTTTAAATTATTAATATTTCCTTCAGAGTATGCTAACGTGAGTTATTTTATTATTTTCAAAATCGAATGTATAATTATTTTTATGTTTTATGTTTTAAGTAAATAAAAATCTTCTGCCTTTAATATATAATAACTAAAACCAGTTGAGGAAAAACATTTTACAAAATAAAACCTCTATAAATGCATTTCGCCCTCGAATGTGTTAAAGATCACATCATCGATTATTCACTCTGCGACGAACAGGAGAACTTTGAAAAAGTTTGAAAGTTTTAGCGCATAAGAAACCGGTTTCTGATTTAACGCATTTGAGAATAATTATATCCGTTAAAAGGGTTCATTCATATCTCCGAACATTATCAGAAGTAGATTAAAATTCAATTACCTCTTAAAACCCGATTGAGTGGAAAACGCGCTTTTATTGTCTATTATTAAAACGAAATACCTTTCATTCACACCGGAACAAAACACGAGTGTCTATTATAACACCCTATCTCTTAAAATTCATCCAAGTGAAAAACCCTCTATAGTGGAATTTTTATTTGAATGAAACAATTCTACAAACTGTTTTATTAAGATTTATCTAACAAAATTCCGCTATGACAAAACGTGAACGGACGATTTCCATCGGTTCTAATTTTCCAAAACTCGAGTTTTCAATGTCATCCATTGAACGAATACCTTTCATTCACACCGGAATAAAACATGAGTGTCAATTTACAACACATGGGACTCAATTTTATAGTCGACTCTATTGAATGAAAAAAGCTATTTTATTTACACTGACTACAAAATTGAAAAACTCCTCAAAACCGATTCTATTGTGCTGTTTTTTGATAAATGGAGTCGGGGGTTTGTCGTCCAACAGGGGTTAATTCCATATTACTTATTTGCTCTCTCTGTGGTGGTTGTCTCCACCAGTGATTAGAGTGTCAGGTAGCACGAGATCTAGTAACGGTTGATTGAATTGTTGTCAAGTTTCACTGAGGGAAATGCACACACCAGCGATTTCCTGAATCGATACAAGATTTCAGAGGTTGCATGATTTTTTCGTGTTGTGTATGAATTGAAGTGGGTGATCTGGACCGTCGAAAAAGTCAGTTCGAGATAGGATTTCACTGGGGAAGGTTGTTTAGCTTTTCTCTGGAAGGTTTGGGAAGAGCCGGCTGGTCATGAGTTTAAATAGTAATTCCTTGGAGTTCCGGAATGAGAAACTAAACACCGAATTCTCTGTGCCATTGGTGAGACTGGGATAGTTATTTAGGAATTTATTTGGTATTCTTTTTTCTCCGTTTGTCGGATCAATGGAATCAGAGTTAAGTAAGTTTTAGAGTAGTTTTTTTTCTCTGGAACTCCGGGAATATTTTTTTTGAAGAATTTCGCCTTCGACAAACTTTTGTCGAGTGTGAGTTCTTCTTGTTGGGTAGTCACCGAGTGTGCGGGGTGTCAGAGATGGCAGCGCGGAGGTGACTCCTTAGTTATATGTGGAAGACTTCACACTCGACGAACTTTGGTTCTTCGAGGGTGAAAGCTTCTTACTTGATTGAGGCCTGATTATTGATATTTGGTATGACATCTATGGAGGAGCAGCGGTAACTCCTCATTTATATTGGAAGACTTCACACTCGACGAACTCTGGTTCTTCGAGGGTGAAAGCTTCTTACTTGATTGAGGCCTGATTATTGATATTTGGTATGACACCTATGGAGGAGCAGCGGTGACTCCTCATTTATATTTGGAAGACTTCACACTCGACGAACTCTGGTTCTTCGAGGGTGAAAGCTTCTTACTTGATTGAGGCCTGATTATTAATATTTGGTATGACACCTATGGAGGAGCAGCGGTAACTCCTCTTTTATATTGGAAGACTTCACACTCGACGAACTCTGGTTCTTCGAGGGTGAAAGCTTCTTACTTGATTGAGGCCTGATTATTGATATTTGGTATGACACCTATGGAGGAGCAGCGGTAACTCCTCATTTATATTGGAAGACTTCACACTCGACGAACTCTGGTTCTTCGAGGGTGAAAGCTTCTTACTTGATTGAGGCCTGATTATTGATATTTGGTATGACACCTATGGAGGAGCAGCGGTGACTCCTCATTTATATTTGGAAGACTTCACACTCGACGAACTCTGGTTCTTCGAGGGTGAAAGCTTCTTACTTGATTGAGGCCTGATTATTGATATTTGGTATGACACCTATGGAGGAGCAGCGGTAACTCCTCATTTATATTGGAAGACTTCACACTCGACGAACTCTGGTTCTTCGAGGGTGAAAGCTTCTTACTTGATTGAGGCCTGATTATTGATATTTGGTATGACACCTATGGAGGAGCAGCGGTGACTCCTCATTTATATTTGGAAGACTTCACACTCGACGAACTCTGGTTCTTCGAGGGTGAAAGCTTCTTACTTGATTGAGGCCTGATTATTAATATTTGGTATGACACCTATGGAGGAGCAGAGGTGACTCCTTATTTATATGTGGAAGACTTCACACTCGACGAACTTTGGCTCTTCGAGGGTGAAAGCTTCTTACCTGTGTAGTCCTGACCATTACTATTGGGAGATGACATCTATGGAGGAATGTAGGTGATTCCTCATTTATATTTGGAAGACTTCACACTCGACGAACTCTGGTTCTTCGAGGGTGGAAGCTTCTTATGACAGTTCCCTTTGGTCATTGGTACGTCCTCTATGGGAGAATAGTAGTCTCCTAATATTATATTAGAAAATCTGGGTGGCCTGGACATAATAAAAAGGGCCTTGTTTATCGGATTCTTGATATTTTTTTTTCTCTAGCCTCCGAATTTCAGCCCAATTTAAGATAGTGAAACAAACGCTTTTTGGATATGTACTAATGTTTAATTTCATTCAATAAATTATATCATAACATTTCTTAGTGTTGAATTATTGTTACCTTGCTACATCTTGATGGTTTGTAGTTTTTAATTTCAGTCTAAAGGTGGGTCATCTACCCGAGAACTTTATGTGGGGCTCCGACCTACCCATTATAACTGCGATCCCTTTTCCTTATTTTAAAGCCCGGTCGGAAACGCAAATGTTAAATATCTCTTATAAAATAGTTCGACCATCTGGGGTGATGTGGTTTTAGAAACCGCACCGCCTCGGCTGATCGAACTGTTTTTGGGAGGGAGAAATTGAATCTAGACTCGTGTTGGGTTGGGGATAGTGGATTCGTCACAGTTATTGGCGTCGCCGACAGGATATTTTATGATACCATAAGACTGATGTATAGAAATTTAATACAGGTAAATTGTTTAGTATTGGTTCAAATTTAATATGGCTACGGGAATTTCCGAAGGGCTGGATGAATACTTGGGGGCATCTAAAAAGTTAACTGATTTGGCTACAAATCCAGATATTAGCACACCAAGGAGATACCCCATGGCTGAGGCTCTAGATTTTTTTCAAGAAACACCAGAGGCCACTCCTACGTCTTTTAATGAAAATGTAGAAATTCAAGTGAGTGAAATTCCAAAACATAATGGTTTGGACAATGGAATTCATAAACAGGTAGGAAGTTCTGCGCGTGAATTTTGTAGAAGAAGAGCTTCGGGTGCCATTCCTAAGAAAGTTAAAACTCCTCTTGCGAGGGTCAGCTATCAAGATAAGGGTGATCGGGCGTTAGTGGCACCGGGTGCGGACCTTCCTGCTCTTAAGGAACGTCCATCCAAAAGTGGTGAACAATATAACGGGCCCAGAAAACCGGTGGTTACACCAGAAACATTTAATGGGTCCACCAATGTGGTTGATTGGGTGACGCATTTTGAAAAATGTGTAGAAATCAATGAATGGTCAGAGGTGGTGGCTTGTAGATTTTTGGTAGTTTCATTAAGAGGGGCCGCATTGCAATTTTACGAAGATCTAGATAGTAATGATAAGATTGGCCTAAAACAAATATTAAAAAGTTTAATAGATCGATTTGATCCCTTTAGAGGTACGGCAATTTATAGGTCACAATTGCGTTCAAGAAGGCGAACCGCTCGAGAAACACTCCCCGAGCTGGCTAGTAGTATACGTAGATTGGTAAAGAAAGCTTACCCTTCAGCCCCATCCATTTTAAGGGACGATTTGGCAAAAGAAGCTTTTGTTGAAGCCATAACGGATAAAGACGTTCGGATGCAGGTGTTGCGTGGAAAACCCGAGACGTTGGATGCCGCGGTTCGTTTGGCATTAGAGGAAGAATCATATAGGAGAGTGGAAGTTGCTTCCACTGTCCAACCTTCTGACAACGAAGCTGTTAATTCCGAGCAATTGGAATTATTAACTCAGACGCTGACTGATCTGCGGTTTCAGATTGATGATTTGCGCAAAGAACAAAGGGAAATGAGACGCAAATTTTTAGAACAATTGGGGAAGGAGGATGGAATTGACAAAATAGCGGAAATACAAAATACTCGGGAAGATTTTTCTCGTGGACGTGGTCGAGGAAATGTTCGTCGGAATTATGGGGGTCGAAGAGGTGGAAGGTGGAATAATAGGCAAGGTTTAAAAGAATAAGAGCTGGGGTTGGGGTCAAACCTCAGCTCCAACAGAATGGGGCCCACCCTGAGAAAAAGATTGGTCATTTTTTTCTTCCCTTAACCATTTGTGACAAAGAGGTAAAATTTTTGCTGGACACTGGATCAGCCATTAGCATATTAAGTACTAAGGTATTGGAAGAGGTATTTGGAAAGGATTCTTCAGAATTACAAGCAGCTCCTAGAGAGGTTTGTGGAGCTAGCGGACAACCCTTGCAGGTGCCAGGAGTTATCAACCTTCCCATTAATATAGGTAATAATAGTTTTGATCAAGAGTTTTATGTTGCCGAGTTATCATTTGAGGGAATATTGGGGGTTGATCTGATGACTGCCCTAGACTTAGACATTTATCTGGGGAGGAATTGTGTTAAATTAGCAGGAAAAGAAATTCCCCTAAATTTTGGCAATAACAACGATAGTAATGAGGTCATGCTTATTGAAAATGTAACTATACCTCCATCTTCCGAGATTATAATTAATGGTAAGGTAAGTAATGTTTCTCTTTTAGAGGGAATTTGTGAGGTAGATCAAAAATTTTCAGAAAAACATAATGGGATTATGGTTGGGCGAAGTTTTGTGGGTACTTCAAATGGAGATGTTGTGCCAATGAGGTTAGTAAATACCACCGGGGTACCCCAGTCCTTGAAAAAAGGTGAAACAGTGGCAGTATTCCAGCAAGGGGAGGTTCTGGGAAATAGTGTAATTCAAGAAAATGTAAAACAAGAAAATGTTGATAAGTATTCTCTCCAGCAAACAATTGATGAAACTGTTTTGACTACGGATCAGGTATTTCAAGTTAAAATGCTTCTTGATAGAAATGAGTCGGTTTTTATCCGCCATGATAAAGATTTAGGTCGAACAAGTATTATAAAACATGATATTGACACGGGTAAACATCCACCCATAAAACAAAGAGCCTATAGACTTCCTGTACATAAGCGACAGGAAGTTGATAGGCAGTTACAAGAAATGTTAGAACAGGGGATAATACAACCCTCGGATAGTCCGTGGGCGGCCCCCATTGTCCTGGTTAAAAAAAAAGACGGTAGCCTACGCTTTTGTGTAGACTATCGTAAGTTAAATGCTGTAACTCGGAAGGATGCATATCCCTTGCCACGCATTGATGACAGCCTTGAAGGAATGCAGGGGGCCAGTTGGTTCTCTACATTAGATTTGGCTTCAGGGTATTGGCAGGTGGAGATGGCTTCCTCAGCTCAAGAAAAAACTGCCTTTAGTACAGGTAAAGGGCTTTATGAGTTCAAGGTACTCCCTTTCGGGCTTTCTGGGGCTCCCCATTCCTTTCAGAGGCTTATGGAGCTCGTTTTGAAGGGCCTTCATTGGAAGACCTGTCTGATATATCTGGATGACATAATTATTTATGCTAAAACTTTCCAAGAACATGTAGAAAGGTTGGAAGAGGTGTTCACAAAAATTAAGGAAGCTGGTTTGAAACTCAAGCCTTCTAAATGTGCTCTTTTTAGAAAACAGGTATCTTTTTTGGGCCATATCGTGTCCTCAGAGGGGATACGGGCTGACCCAGAAAAGATAGCTAGGATTAAGGATTGGCCGATTCCAAGATGTGTCAGAGATATACGCAGTTTTGTCGGTTTGTGTTCTTATTACAGAAAATTTATTTTGAACTTCTCAGATTTGGCTGGTCCCCTGTTGGAATTAACTAGAAAGAATGTAAAATTTGAGTGGAATAAGGCTAGAAAAGAATCTTTTGAAATTTTAAAGAATAAACTATGTGAGAGTCCAATCTTGGGATTTCCAAATTTTGAGCAAGAGTTTATTTTGGACACAGATGCGAGTGATCAGGCTAGTGGGGCTGTGTTGTCTCAGTTAGTTAACGGACAGGAGAAGGTAATTGCATATTTTAGTAAAGTGCATTCTCCTCCAGAACGTAATTATAGTGTCACTCGGAAAGAGCTATTGGCAGTTATTAAAAGCATTAAAAATTTTCGCCATTATTTGATAGGAAAACACTTTACTCTGCGCACCGATCATGGATCTTTGAGGTGGTTGTTTAATTTTAAAGAACCAACGGGGCAAGTGGCTCGTTGGCTGGAATATTTGAGTGGATTTGACTTTTCTATCATCCATCGTAGAGGAGAGCAACATAAGAATGCCGACGCCTTGAGTAGGATATCTTTGGAGACTAATGCTATTGATTTGTCTCCAGGAGGTGTAATTTCGGTTGATGATCAGATGAGTGATCCAATATTAAAGAAATTGTTTGAAAATAAAACAAATGATTCTAAGCCGTCGGCTGAGCAAATGAAGGGTGAAGAATTAATATTTAAAAAATATGTAGCCCAATGGGAACAAATTGTTGTTAGGCAAGGTATGCTTTATCGAGAATGGTTGGAATTTGGAAAGGAAAATAAATTTTTGTGGATTGTTCCTGGGAAACTAAAACCTGAAATTTTAAAACATTGCCATGATTCCGTGGTGGGAGGCCATTTAGGTATGATGAAAACCTATTTGAAAATTAGGCAAAGATTTTTTTGGATTGGTCTAAAGAAGGATGTAGAACAGTGGGTGCAGACTTGTGAGGTGTGTCAACGTCGGAAAAGTCCCAACAAAGCGTTAAAGGCCCCCCTGGTTACCGACCGTGTTTCGGAACCGATGGAGAGGGTTGCACTTGATGTATTGGGTCCCCTACCGGAATCTGTGAGTGGAAACATTTACATTCTGGTTGTTTCTGACTATTTCTCTAAATGGACTGAAGCCTATGCCATGCCTAATCAGCGTGCAAGTACAATTGGAGAAATATTGGTTAAAGAGTGGATATCCCGTTTTGGTATGCCTAAGTTTATCCATTCTGATCAAGGGGCCAACTTTGAGTCTGAATTGTTTTTGGGAATCTGTAAATATTTTGAGATTTCCAAGACAAGAACATCTCTATATCACCCTCAGTCTGATGGCCAGGTTGAGCGCTTCAACAGAACATTGATAGCTATGCTAGCATGTTTTGTTGAAGATAATCATAACGACTGGGAATACTATCTACCTTTTGTTATGATGGCTTATCGTAGTGCTGTTCATGAGACCACGGGCCTTACTCCAAATATGATCCTTTTTGGGAAAGAAATCCGATTACCTATTGAATTTATGGCTGGTAAAGTTCCTGATAAGGATCTTAGTCGAGTTCAATATGTGATGGATTTGGAAAATAGAATGGCAACCATTTTCCAGTTTGTGAGCAGTAAGTGTGAAACTGCTATTAAACATAGGAAAAGGTTGTACGACCGTAGAGTTCATGGAAGACCTTATGAGGTTGGTGATAAAGTGTGGCTATATATTTCAAAAATAAAGCAAGGTCAAACCCCCAAATTTGCTAAATATTGGTTTGGGCCATTTGTGGTTAAAAAGCGACTCTCTGATGCAAATTATGTTATTTGTAGAGAGCATGGTGGTCGGCTGCAGGTGGTCCACTTTAATAGATTAAAAAAATGTTTTGAACGACCTAATATGGGAACAAGTGTAGATAATTCAGGAGATTCTGGTAGGTTACCTTTTTCGGAACTCATTGATCGGGAGGAAGATTTTGACCAGTCGGCTCAGGGCAGTTCCAGCAACTTAAACAATCCTGCCCCTAGCGGAGATCCTGTCACCCACCGGGGGCGAAGGGTCCGTCGTCCCCGCTGGTTGAACTCAAATGAGTACGATCTGTCTTAAAAAAAAAAAAAGAAGATTTGTATTTATTATTCTGGAATGACCCCGGTCTAAATTCGGTGATTTTATGATTTAAGATTTGGCTTAATGAATTCATTTGGCGAGAACTCTAGCTCACGAGCAAAGATAAGATTTGCTAAATTTTTGATGTGGTGCCCAGTGATCATGGGAAAATTGTTAAATTACCCGGAGTGTGCCTTATATGTCGATGCAAGGGTTAAATTATGTCTTCCATTTGGAAGTTGTAATTAATAGGCAAGGAGGAATGGTGCTGGGGATCCAAGGAAGGGTTAATGGGCGGAGACAAAATAAACTGCAAATTCATTTGAATTTGCTGTTCGATTCATTTGGAAACTTTTGAATCAGAATTGTTTAATTTTGACTTTCAAACAGTCATATATAGGACAAGTTGTAGGGTCATTGGACCGGTGGTTATGTCCTATGGTAGTGGATTGGATAAAGTAAAGATTGATAAATGATATAGTATTCTCATGGGTCACATAATGTAGGGAAAGGATGGAAATCAATTGATTCCATGGTTTCCCTTACGGGGTGTCGTAATGGAGGTGTTCCATTAGGAAAAATTGTGTAAACGAACACCCTAACTCAGCGCAATTCTAAAAATGTAAAAAAATTACCTTAGTAATCTCAAAAATACTAGCGCTATTTGTGTTTTGTAAATGTGACCCCTGGGAATTACACTTGGAAATGCTCGTGAGCGGGAGCATTATACGCTAGTGAAATTGAGCCAGTAGAAGAGTGATTCCAAATACGTCGTTTATTTTGGTGTGACTTGCATGGCGCGCATGTGGGATGGGCATTTGGGGTGGGGGTTAGGTATGATTGTGTCTGATGGGTGGTGGTTGATGTTGCTAGGGTAAGAATGGGTTTCGTAAGTAATTTATGATGGCGTCGCCAGTATGTAACTTTTCGTAAGTGATGTGTTCGTGGTAAATATGCAAGACCACCAGAAATTTACGACTTAAAAATTTGGATTGTTTGGAAACCTATTGGTTGCAGTTTGACTGAGTCACAGAAAGATTGTTTTTTTTTTTTTAATACTGGAGGTCATTCCTTTCATGTAATGTAACTAATAAATTACATAAATTAATTTCAGCTGTTGGAAACAGAAAATTGCGAAATTTTGTATACTGCTGTGGTGTTCCTTTTTTTTGTTTTAGGTTGAGCATGGTATTTGATGGCGATGAATCCAGACGATACTGGTAGTTGTCCAGTGACAGTGAAATTATGTATGTGTATCATGGTATTTGATGGCGATGAATCCAGACGATACTGATGTTGTCCATTGACATTGAAATTATGTATGTGTATCATGGTATTTGATGGCGATGAATCCAGACGATACTGATGTTATCCATTGACATTGAAATTATGTATGTGTATCATGGTATTTGATGGCGATGAATCCAGATGATACTGATGTTTGTCCATTGACGGTGAAATTATGTATGTGTATCATGGTATTTGATGGCGATGAATCCAGACGATACTGGTAGTTGTCCAGTGATAGTGAAATTATGTATGTGTATCATGGTATTTGATGGCGATGAATCCAGACGATACTGATGTTATCCATTGACATTGAAATTATGTATGTGTATCATGGTATTTGATGGCGATGAATCCAGATGATACTGATGTTTGTCCATTGACGGTGAAATTATGTATGTGTATCATGGTATTTGATGGCGATGAATCCAGACGATACTGGTAGTTGTCCAGTGACAGTGAAATTATGTATGTGTATCATGGTATTTGATGGCGATGAATCCAGACGATACTGATGTTGTCCATTGACATTGAAATTATGTATGTGTATCATGGTATTTGATGGCGATGAATCCAGACGATACTGATGTTGTCTATTGACATTGAAATTATGTATGAGTATCATGGTATTTGATGGCGATGAATCCAGATGATACTGATGTTTGTCCATTGACGGTGAAATTATGTATGTGTATCATGGTATTTGATGGCGATGAATCCAGACGATACTGGTAGTTGTCCAGTGACAGTGAAATTATGTATGTGTATCATGGTATTTGATGGCGATGAATCCAGACGATACTGATGTTATCCATTGACATTGAAATTATGTATGTGTATCATGGTATTTGATGGCGATGAATCCAGATGATACTGATGTTTGTCCATTGACGGTGAAATTATGTATGTGTATCATGGTATTTGATGGCGATGAATCCAGACGATACTGGTAGTTGTCCAGTGACAGTGAAATTATGTATGTGTATCATGGTATTTGATGGCGATGAATCCAGATGATACTGATGTTGTCCATTGACATTGAAATTATGTATGTGTATCATGGTATTTGATGGCGATGAATCCAGACGATACTGATGTTGTCCATTGACATTGAAATTATGTATGTGTATCATGGTATTTGATGGCGATGAATCCAGACGATACTGGTAGTTGTCCAGTGACAGTGAAATTATGTATGTGTATCATGGTATTTGATGGCGATGAATCCAGACGATACTGATGTTATCCATTGACATTGAAATTATGTATGTGTATCATGGTATTTGATGGCGATGAATCCAGATGATACTGATGTTTGTCCATTGACGGTGAAATTATGTATGTGTATCATGGTATTTGATGGCGATGAGTCCGGGCGGTACTGATGTTGTCCATTGACATTGAAATTATGTATGTGAGTCATGGTATTTAATGGCGATGAATCCAGATGATACTGATATTTGTCCATTGACATTGAAATTATGTGTGTGTATCATGGTATTTGATGGTGATGAAACCAGACGATATTGATGGTTGTCCAGTGACAGTGAAGTTGTGTAGGTGTATCATGGTATTTGATGGTTATGAGTTCAGACGATATTGACAGTTGTCCATTAACATTGACTCTTGAATGTGAATTGGTTCTTGTAAACCTTCCTAATTTAACTTTGCTTTTTAGGATTTAATTTTGACTCCTTAAAATGGAGGGTCTGGTGATTGGACACAGTTTTGTGGCGAGATTGTACCGATTTTTATTATTGTGCCCAGAAGTATGGCATTGTACCATACCGTTTGCCTCCGTGAAATTTGTTGGGATACCTGGGGGAAAGATTAGCCATTTGCAAAATATTAATGTCAGAGGGGCTAGATGGATAGTTCTTCAGATTGGGGGTAATGATATTGATTGCGTTACATTCTCTTTTGAATGTTTCCTGCGGGACCTCCGAGAATTGCTAAAGAAATGGAAGCTTGCTGGGGTGAAGAAAATAACATTAGGTAGTATATTTCCTAGAGTAAAGCCCCGAAATGTATCTTATGAGATTTATGAGTTTAGACGTATGGCTGTCAATGATGCTTTTAAGGCTGTAGGTGATGAAGATATTTTATATTTTCACCATCGACAGGTTTATCCTCATCATTTTCTGTCAGATGGTGTACATCTCCGGCCGAATGCACAAAAGAATTTTTGGGATAGAATAAAAAGGAAAATTCACCAGATGTTGTAATTTAAAACCCCCTAGTCAGGGTGATTGGGAATGTGTTGATGGTTTATTAAGTGGGAAAGAAGTGATTAATGTGAAAGTTGGAGATATTTCACATTGACCTTGATGGCAATTGTTGGCTCTGTTGATGGTTCGATTGGGCATGGTATGGTGATTCCTTGTTGGGCTCACTATGCTGCCCAAGCGAAGCATTAATTGCAACTGTTTTGAATTGGAAATATGGAGTTGGCGATTGAGAAATAGAGTTCCGGGATTCATAAAAATATTGGATAATTGTTTTCTAATCTAGAATGATTCAAGCGCGCCAACAATAAATGGATCTTGTGGCTGTTGTCTGGGTTGTCGTGATGAAAAGGATACAGTAGTGTGCAGGGTTTCCAAGATAGTTTTTGGCGCTGCGAGCAGCATCATCTGGACGATGATAAAATTCATATGTAGTAAATTATGGGTAGTGTTCCAATGAAGTATGGTCCGTTTAATTGTTTTATAAA
This sequence comes from Pictodentalium vernedei, assembly GCA_031216915.1. Taxonomy (NCBI): domain Eukaryota; kingdom Metazoa; phylum Mollusca; class Scaphopoda; order Dentaliida; family Dentaliidae; genus Pictodentalium; species Pictodentalium vernedei. Next base: position 60,846,827 of record CM062294.1, on the reverse strand, counting down.
TATATAAGTTATAGTGGTGGCTTTCTTCGGATCAGGGATTTAACTAATCCAGGCGGTAACATCTCTTATCGCATGTCAGTGATCGTGGCGGTAAGCGGTTTCAATTTTTATTGAAATTGGTCGGTGGTTGGATTTCTGTATCCCAGGCCTGCCTACCGCTGTATAAAACATAAAATGTGATGGCGGATTATTCCGTCAGATGTAGCACTTCCCATGCCTAAAGATTTAATCTAGATAGTAGGTATGAACAGATCGTACTCAATTTTTTTTTTTGGACCCATTTTTTTTTGTGTAAATATAGTCATTATAAATCATTAATCATTTTTTTTTTATTTTTATCTTTATTAATAAGAAATCAAAAACACTATCTGAGCCATCCAAAAACGAGGACGTTTACCTTGGGGTGGGGGTAGTGTGCTGTTTTTTGATAAATGGAGTCGGGGGTTTGTCGTCCAACAGGGGTTAATTCCATATTACTTATTTGCTCTCTCTGTGGTGGTTGTCTCCACCAGTGATTAGAGTGTCAGGTAGCACGAGATCTAGTAACGGTTGATTGAATTGTTGTCAAGTTTCACTGAGGGAAATGCACACACCAGCGATTTCCTGAATCGATACAAGATTTCAGAGGTTGCATGATTTTTTCGTGTTGTGTATGAATTGAAGTGGGTGATCTGGACCGTCGAAAAAGTCAGTTCGAGATAGGATTTCACTGGGGAAGGTTGTTTAGCTTTTCTCTGGAAGGTTTGGGAAGAGCCGGCTGGTCATGAGTTTAAATAGTAATTCCTTGGAGTTTCGGAATGAGAAACTAAACACCGAATTCTCTGTGCCATTGGTGAGACTGGGATAGTTATTTAGGAATTTATTTGGTATTCTTTTTTCTCCGTTTGTCGGATCAATGGAATCAGAGTTAAGTAAGTTTTAGAGTAGTTTTTTTTCTCTGGAACTCCGGGAATATTTTTTTTGAAGAATTTCGCCTTCGACAAACTTTTGTCGAGTGTGAGTTCTTCTTGTTGGGTAGTCACCGAGTGTGCGGGGTGTCAGAGATGGCAGCGCGGAGGTGACTCCTTAGTTATATGTGGAAGACTTCACACTCGACGAACTTTGGTTCTTCGAGGGTGAAAGCTTCTTACTTGATTGACGCCTGATTATTGATATTTGGTATGACATCTATGGAGGAGCAGCGGTAACTCCTCATTTATATTGGAAGACTTCACACTCGACGAACTCTGGTTCTTCGAGGGTGAAAGCTTCTTACTTGATTGAGGCCTGATTATTGATATTTGGTATGACACCTATGGAGGAGCAGCGGTGACTCCTCATTTATATTTGGAAGACTTCACACTCGACGAACTCTGGTTCTTCGAGGGTGAAAGCTTCTTACTTGATTGAGGCCTGATTATTGATATTTGGTATGACACCTATGGAGGAGCAGCGGTGACTCCTCATTTATATTTGGAAGACTTCACACTCGACGAACTCTGGTTCTTCGAGGGTGAAAGCTTCTTACTTGATTGAGGCCTGATTATTAATATTTGGTATGACACCTATGGAGGAGCAGCGGTAACTCCTCTTTTATATTGGAAGACTTCACACTCGACGAACTCTGGTTCTTCGAGGGTGAAAGCTTCTTACTTGATTGAGGCCTGATTATTGATATTTGGTATGACACCTATGGAGGAGCAGCGGTAACTCCTCATTTATATTGGAAGACTTCACACTCGACGAACTCTGGTTCTTCGAGGGTGAAAGCTTCTTACTTGATTGAGGCCTGATTATTGATATTTGGTATGACACCTATGGAGGAGCAGCGGTGACTCCTCATTTATATTTGGAAGACTTCACACTCGACGAACTCTGGTTCTTCGAGGGTGAAAGCTTCTTACTTGATTGAGGCCTGATTATTGATATTTGGTATGACACCTATGGAGGAGCAGCGGTAACTCCTCATTTATATTGGAAGACTTCACACTCGACGAACTCTGGTTCTTCGAGGGTGAAAGCTTCTTACTTGATTGAGGCCTGATTATTGATATTTGGTATGACACCTATGGAGGAGCAGCGGTGACTCCTCATTTATATTTGGAAGACTTCACACTCGACGAACTCTGGTTCTTCGAGGGTGAAAGCTTCTTACTTGATTGAGGCCTGATTATTAATATTTGGTATGACACCTATGGAGGAGCAGAGGTGACTCCTTATTTATATGTGGAAGACTTCACACTCGACGAACTTTGGCTCTTCGAGGGTGAAAGCTTCTTACCTGTGTAGTCCTGACCATTACTATTGGGAGATGACATCTATGGAGGAATGTAGGTGATTCCTCATTTATATTTGGAAGACTTCGCACTCGACGAACTCTGGTTCTTCGAGGGTGGAAGCTTCTTATGACAGTTCCCTTTGGTCATTGGTACGTCCTCTATGGGAGAATAGTAGTCTGCTAATATTATATTAGAAAATCTGGGTGGCCTGGACATAATAAAAAGGGCCTTGTTTATCGGATTCTTGATATTTTTTTTTCTCTAGCCTCCGAATTTCAGCCCAATTTAAGATAGTGAAACAAACGCTTTTTGGATATGTAATAATGTTTAATTTCATTCAATAAATTATATCATAACATTTCTTAGTGTTGAATTATTGTTACCTTGCTACATCTTGATGGTTTGTAGTTTTTAATTTCAGTCTAAAGGTGGGTCATCTACCCGAGAACTTTATGTGGGGCTCCGACCTACCCATTATAACTGCGATCCCTTTTCCTTATTTTAAAGCCCGGTCGGAAACGCAAATGTTAAATATCTCTTATAAAATAGTTCGACCATCTGGGGTGATGTGGTTTTAGAAACCGCACCGCCTCGGCTGATCGAACTGTTTTTGGGAGGGAGAAATTGAATCTAGACTCGTGTTGGGTTGGGGATAGTGGATTCGTCACACTATCACGATTCACCTCACAAAACTCGCGAGGTGAATCGACATGATGGGTTTCCGCCGATCGGATCGCACCCTAGACCGGGAACGTGGTGGTGGTCCAGAACCCGCAAACCGCCTTTTTTCCATGTACCAGAGGTAGAAATAGGTTTTTAAAAAAATACTCGATGAGTAACTGCGCTTTACGCTCACTTTTCACCGTTGGCGAACGTCGAGAAAAGGTTTTGAGGTCAATTTTTCCCGGTCTAGAATCGGCAAATGGGTTTCGCCGATCGGATCGCACTTTTAACATTCAAACACCCGTTGGCGAACGTAGGTGGTCCAGAATCCGCAAACCGCCCTTTTGATGCTGATCTAGAATCCGCAAAACGTTTTTTGCTCGCGTTCACCAACGATAGATCAAAGGTCTGATCCGCGATGGAAACGTCGAGAAAAATTTTTTAAATTTACATTTTCTTCAAATTTCGTACATTTTTTCACTTTTGAGCGATGTGTCGAATCTACACATTCGCCAACGGGTGTTTGAACGTTAAAAGTGCGATCTGTGAGCCTCAAAACAATTGCGGATTCTGGACCACCATGAAAAAATGACATTTTTTGCACTCTGTACACGATTTAACACTGAATCCCTATGGCGGTACACGTACATGTACGTGTACTTGTACACTTTTTTGGAAAAGTGGTCTAGAATCCGCCATTTATACCTACTCTTGATATTTATTTCGATGTCATCATGATCGTGTACATTTTTCATGTTTTTCTCATATATTTTACATTTAGACGGAGGCCTTTTACTCTACATGACTTTTTATCGCCACGATATACCCTTGGGTGCTTATGTGGCGCTAAACAACAATAGAAAAATAAATAAATAACCACTTGTTAGAAAACCTTGCATCGGGTACACCAGTTGTGTTTATATTTTATTAATTTACTCCTAACTTCGTAATATTTTATTTATGAAATCTCGATTCCGTCACCAAATCGCGATATGATCGAGAAAGAGCCCGGGTTTGTGACCACACTACTTCACACGCGTTGCAGTACAGTCGCCATGGACTGGTCGTAATTCACGCGTGGGCAGTGATGTCCACGCATGCGTTTACCAGGTAATAAAAATCATCATCAACAAAAGTTTAATTAAGGAAGCACTGGGTTGTACCCGGGGCTTCATTAATTAATTTTTTATGATTATTCCTATAGTTAGTGTTTGCAATCTAATATTATTGCGTCCGTGGAAATATTGCCCACCCGTGGAAAGCGACCAGTCCACGGCGGCCGCGCTTTGTTGTGTGTTTTCCAATGTAATGACGTCAGAGATTACCAAATTGCATTCGACCCTTTACTTGAACCAACTATATCTGCGAGGGTTAATGATGCTGTGATATCAATCCCAAATAAAACTAATCAGTTCTGCGCGTCCCGTAACTGTAGACTGAAGTTCCCATTTTGGTTAGAGAGCCTCAGCTCAGCCTGCATGGTACAGCACTGTTATAGGTATCGCGGAACTAAATATTTGGTTTTGGGTGATCTGCCTTGAAATGGTGCACCCGAATATTGCATTATAGTCTAAAATAAGACTCATAGAAAAAAACTTATTGCTTGAGAAAATTGTTAAAGCATTTTATTAGATTTTTACATCAATACTGAATACTCCACAAGAAAAAAGAGACTTTCTAAGTATTTTCTGGGTCTAAAAATTTCAGTTAACTATTTGTGTTGGGAATTCCCAGAACAAATTGGTTTCAAGGACGGTACTTCACTTCCTGGTGCATTTTTTTCTCTTATTTGTTGCATGACACCACCCACCCACCCCACCCCCACACCGTTTTCTGACCTGAGAAAGTTGTGTGAAGGTCTGTACTTTATGTAGGTATTTAAATATTTAATTTTAAGTGGTGCGATCATATATTTTTCCACATAATTGTTATAATGGTCGCCTATGGGAAAATATTTAGTTCTGTGATACCTATAGACTTTATCAACATTTTATAAATTGATGACGTATGCCTCTCTCACGTGACCTTTATTTACAAAACAACAAATACACGTGAAACGAAATGGAGAGACAACGATGGCAATCGCTTAACATTTTACTCGTTTCTTAACCCCAGGCACACTGATGTCGAAATATCTAAATTTCGGGGTGCAAATATTTCCCATAATCCAACTAGAAATTTAACCAATTCAATCTCGTTTGACAGAGCTCAATGAGCTCTGTCAAACGAGATTGAATTGTTTAAATTCCCAGTTGCATTATGGGAAAAATGGCTACTTCAGATCTGGATATTTTGACATCAGTGTGCAGGGGATTAACGTATATCTCAGCTATGGTAACTCCTGAATGACTCGACGTATTGATAATACTTGATTTATATCAATTTATGTAGAATATAATAAGTGGGCACAGTGGCTCAGTGCTTTCGAAATTGGACCTCAAACCGGAACGTCCACGGCCCGATCCCCGCCAGGGTGAGCCACTTAATCTCGATTACTCACATGGGGACACCGCGGTGCTATGTACTAAGGCGTACTGCACGTCGATGGTGCACTTGCATTCAACCAATGCTAACCCTGCATGGTTAGAGTTAGTACGTTTGGGAGTCTGGCAGTTGTTCGCCGTTGCTCTGTGATTCTTTCCCGGTACTCCGGCTTCCTCCACCCGTAAAACTGTCTGAGAGAAGGTCACTCTGGCTGTCGAAAGTGTTGTTAAACCGCAATATAATAAATAAATAAATAAATAAATAAATAAATAAATAAATAAATAAATAAATAAATAAATAAGAATGTTAAACTTTAGTAATGGACGTTGGTTGTGTCCTTTTACACAGGAACGGAAATGCACAACTTGATTCAGACTATAAGCTGCCACATTTTAATGTATTCTTTACCTAAAAGTTCGATTTAAACTCCGATTTACCACATTATTTAATATTACAATTGATAGTTACTATTAACCCTTTCACTGCCACGTCAACTTTAGCGATATGTGGAGGACCTCTATGTACGCCTTTATGCGAGGAAGTGTAATAAAAAGGATAACATACTTGAAACTCTATCATCTGGTTAATTGTTGGAAAGGGCTCTCTGAGCCCTTTCCAACAATTAATCAGATGGTAGGTTTGATCTGCACATGACAGGACGTACAGATAACATCACAAAATAGCTGACAACAGTCGCTTTCGGCAGCATAAGTGTTTAAAGGTAATTTTAACACAAACGGTCAAATGCGTAATAAACCAATAGCGATTTGTATAACTTTGAGTCGAGATCACGTCAGCTATTTTTCTGACAAGGATTGTGCACTGCTAATTCCACGTGTGATTTGCTTTGAAAACAAAAGTCACGTGAGGGAGATGGAGTCACACGTCATCAAAATGGAAAACGTTGATCTTTTCTATTGAAAAAATGTTCTCTTGATCCCAGTTCTGAGATTATAATTATCCCCCGCTTATGGTGTGTAGGGATATGAGTAAAATTCATCGGAGGTGGGGGGGGGGGGGGGGGTTGACTCAGACATGAAGCTTGAGAGTCAGAGTCAAAAGTCTTTCACCGAGGGGGAGATTTTTTACCCCACCATACCCCATATTACTTCATCGAAATGAAAGATCTGCTCGTGTCTTGAAAATCAACCGTTCTGTGGATTTGGTGGGAAAAGAAATGAACTGTATATTCGGAAAGCGCATACTAAGGAAACGATCGGTAGCTTTTAAAATTGTAGTATTAGTTTTGATGACTGTGGAAGAAATACACAGGACGACACGCTTGTGTGAATGGGCTAATCGATATGGCACGAGTGTCGGCGCGTAAAGATAGAACGAGAGGCCGCATGCCCGAGTTTTATCCTTCCGCGATGGCACAATTGCCATATCGATTACCCCATTCACACAAGCGTGTCGTTCTGTGTTTATTACACGCCTTCACGTCTATAAAAAAAAACAATAATTAGAAGGGCTCTCAGCAATTCATTCGACAGCTATTAACAAATAGAACACATTTTATCGTCAACCTAATTTGCGAGGGGAACCCGTGTTACTAATTCGTCCCCTGAGTTCCAATGTGTTCTATGTGCCTAGTGGCACATAGAACACATTGGAACTCAGGGGACGATTGTTAGCTATCACTAGGGATTCAAATTGTAATTGCAGTGAGCGATTTGTAGAAACTTTCAGTGAAATTTCGCTTCTTTATAAAAAAATAGTCCGTCAACGATTTCCGTTCCGCACATATGTGTGGAATAGATTTTCATTTTCCGCGTGGTTTAGTGTTGCTGTACATGGGGATTTTATAGAACAGGCGTGTAATAAAAGTCATTCTCGTTGGTGTGGGGGAGGATCAAAGGATGGATAGCTGTGTCAAGTGAAGCGAAGCGAAGCAGTATGCCATGTTCATTCACAAAATGACAATGATGAAATTGTCTGGTGACAATTAACCTCCTGCACACTGATATCAAAATATCCAAATTTGAAGTAGCCATTTTTCCCATAATGCAACTGAGAATTTAACCAAGTCAATCTTGTTTGACAGAGCTCATTGAGCTCTGGCAAACAAGATTGAATTGGTTAAATTTCTAGTTGCATTATGGGAAATATTTGCACCCTGAACTTTAGATATTTGGACATCAGTGTGCAGGGGGGTTAAATGTTCAAAGGATGGTTACGTTGTGTGGGAAAGATAGATTTGTCTCACCCTGGTATCTAACCCTGTATAGTACAGCCGTCGTGGACTGGTAATTTTCCACGGGTGGGCAATATTTCCACGGACGCAATAATATTAGATACCAAACACTAATTATAGGAATAATCATCAAAAATGTAATTAATGATGCACCGTGCTTCATTAATTGAAATTTTTCTGATGGTGATTTTTATTACCTGGTAAACGCATGCGTTGACATCACTGCCAACGCGTGGATTACGACCAGTCTTCGGCGGCTGTACTGTTTACGCGTATCTGAATAGGCTGGTATTTGGAGAAAATGTCTTGTGGGCAAACTGTTATAGTGACTGTGCCTCCATACGGAGTTACACCACGGCTAACCCCATGCAACCATTCGACATCCCTATTAATCTGGACGTGCCAGAGAAAGCTTGTTTTGTTTTGGTGCTCGATGTATCGACACACAACTAACATTTTGCAATGCTGTCCGTCAATATTCTGTGAGAAATGTGTTGCTCGAACAAGAAATCGACGAAGTAGATCTGGTCTTGCGAAAGCGATGCTCGAACGAAACAAGTGTTCTTTCCGTTCTAAAAGCCTTTAGATATTTTTCCACTGAATTTTCAAATTTTACCTGTCTTCCACCAGTGTTTAAATACCATGGCGTGGCATTCAACTGGGCGTATTTGTGTGATTTGGTAAAGGCTTCAGTTGGTGCTGGTTTGAAGTGAAGAACAACAAAAAGATACATTTCCAAAATGTACTCATTGTTGTACGCACACTTTTCAACAAGGGGGACAATTTCTACGTGATGGGACGTTCTCAAAGGCGCGAAAGAAAAGTTGTGATATTCGATGACAATTAAGCATTTCTGGACGAGTAACTGCAATGAGACATATATACAGGATAATTCATTCAGTTCAAAGCATCAGATCGCACACCTTTGAATTCCACCAAACACAAAACGATAACCGATGTCCCTAATTTACACATCTGCTCCCAAAGTAGATACAAAATGAAATATTTTAGTTTCTTTTTAATGCATTTGTGTCCAATTTCATAACAAAATTTATCATATGACTCGTCCGTTTTGTTCACTTTAAAACATTTGATATTTTGTTTTCATATTAATCAGTGATAAATAAAGCCTTCCGTCAATTTCATTAATCAATTTCAAAACTAGACAATTTGATTGGCTGAACAAAATACAACTGGGCCACATTTTCATAATTCGAGTTGGGAGCTTTCATTGGTCAATTTCAAAACTGGACAGTTTGATTGGCTAAACAAAATACAACTGGGTCACATTTGCATAATTTCAGTAGGGAGAATTTACGTTATCTGACCTATTTAGGGTGGGTTATATTGCATTAATCTTTTACCTACAAGAAAAACGCCATTCATTTTTTTTTATATTTTCACTTTTTGCTTCCAAAACATAGGTTATGATCCCTCATTGGAATGAGCTCGACGAGCTCGTTCCAATGAAGGATCATAACCTATGTTTTGGAAGCAAAAAATGAACATTTTTAGTTATATGAGGATGTTTTTTCCAAGTGCCGTCTGCAACTCAAGTTAGGTGATGGGTTAAAAAGTCATTCTAAGTGGCTAATTTGTGCGTGTGTGTGTCATATGATAAATAAAATATGAAATGAGTGTTTTTCTCATATAATATTTATGAAACTCGTCCGAATTTTCCGTTTGGGCTCGCCAAAACGAAAAATTCTTAGTCTCGTTTCATAAATATTATATGAGAAACACACTCATTTGATATCCTCTATTTATTTCATTCCAAAAGGCCCAGAACTTCTATTTTTAATTAAATTTCGCATATTGACCGATCACACCCTGTAGCTTTGAAGTTTCTCTGGGCAGGTCGTCGCCCGAGTGATAGAATGTTCTATGTCCCCGATGGGACATAGGATATTCTATCACTCAGGCGACAAGGTTTTGGCTGCTTTTATATGCAGCCCAGATTCGCCCGGAGACAACTATCAAGGTATTTACAATATAACGTAGAGATTACCCTGAGACTACTCACTGGGACATCCATTCGGTTGCAGTAAAATGGTTATCAGATATTCCGATGCGCCATTAAAGAACCGTGAAAACCGAAAATGTCATTTCAGAAAGTCGTTAATGCAAGATATTTCCTTCAGTGGGTTAAACTGACAAGGCAAACCCACGATGTCTCTAAATTAGTCCAATTGAATGTCCCCCCACATAGATACACGGTAAATAATCGGTTTCATTGAGAAGATCAAAATGACTCATCAAACACGCACTATGTAGATTCAAAAGAAACACCACGCCTTCTGCTTTATTCGTTTTATTCTGCATCGGCATTTGGCCTTACAATATTTTTTTTCTATTCCTACGTATAAAAACATTGCCGACCATATAAAATTGGCGTTCGTTTGTCGATTGGTCGCACTCAAGTCTATGTTCTGTATTGGTCGCCTTTTTTCGTAGTTATTGATAACACGACCGCGTCACTAGTGGAACAAATGGTGAAGACTCCATTCTTGATAAAGAGACTCAAGCGTTTCCCGTACACTCCGGACATTTAAATCTTGAAAGAAAAATACGTATAATATTAGCGCTACAGTCTAAATTGAATTGTTGTGCACAAAATGAATGATGTTTACACGTATCAGTAGGATAGTGAAGAGAAAATAATAATAATAATGAAAAAACCTTGTTATATTTTGGCGCCGTACAGGCTGTCTAGAAACCGACAGTTGGGTCTTGTCCATCATCTTGCCACGCCCATTTTTGCCATATGTGAACTTGTGAAGGATATATATACCGTGCCCAGTGCTCTAGCATTACAAGTGGGGGCCTTGTTGAACGCGATATATGCTTGAATGTGAGGACGTTCAAGAAAATTAATAACACAGATGTTAGTTTATCATCTGATTAATAGACCATTTTAGCATTGTGTCATATTAACATCCGGGATATGAATTTCCCATGTTTCCAACCTTGTTAATAAACATTGCACAGAGGTGTCACAATTGACGCGATTAAAGGATATGCCTTTGGTTTTATTTCTTCAAATAAACTTTTTTCTGAATCGAATAGAATCGAATCTCGAAACTTCGCAGGGCCCTAATTAAAGGGACAATAAGCCGCGAATTTAACCCTTTACCCAACGAATCGCCCGCATCCGCCCGCGTAATATGCAAATTCAGCAGCTGAAAAAATATTATTTTTCGAAAAATTTCAACAAAACCATATCATGTGACCCCTCTTTGGAATGATATTTAAAATAATAAATTTTGATATCGTCTGCGTTGGGTAAAGGGTTAAAAAAACTATACTGACTATTTGGCAAAACCACAATTTTTGTTATGCTAAAGTACTGTAATGTTTCACATATCATTTGTATAGGTGCAGAGGCGGCGGAGCCAGGGGGAGGGGGGCACAGGGGGCCCTCCCCCCACTTTTGTCCACACATATGTTTCGCAGTTACACAACGAGTTAAAAAGAGTGCATGCAAACGTGTCAATTTTCAGGCATTCCTGTAGTATTATTTGCAAATCCAAACAACATTTAGCCAAAGAATCCCACCTTCGGTTGTTTCTCTCCGTTTCTTCTGCTTCAACTGTCTTCCAACCCGAAAGGCTGGGCGTCGGGTTAGAAGATGGTTGAAGTAGAAGAAACGGAAAAGACAATGACCACACAACGCCATATTCATCTAAACGAGAGACTCTAGCGAGTCATGGTACATTTACCGATATACGATTGTAACCTTTCTCACACTGGGTCGAGCCATGGTAGCATTGTAAATTTGTGCCCCTCCACTTTTATCGAGCTTCCACCGCCCATGTATACATGCGCCCCTATTGATTAAATAAAATAATTTGAAGGCGAGATTTCACTTGTTTCATCGCAAAACTATGTCATAGGTTTTCATTCCGATCTTGTTACCCGGTCGCTCATAGAAATATCAGGCACAGAAAAGTCCCTTTCCATATTCATCTAAATTAGTTCTCTCAGAAAGTGTGAAGTGTGTGTTCTGAAAATGGTTTCACCATTTTTTTTTATGGTTTTGGGGTACTCTGGAAGAATGGAAGAACCTTTCATTCGGAACGGCGTTACATCCAGTTCTTCCCGTCACTAGTTACCACAATCAAATCGGGGCTATATGTCACTGCTCTCACAACACAATGCCTAAACATGTTCTATGACGTCTATTTGTTTTAGAGTACCTATTGCGATTTTTACATGTGTGTTTGTGTGCTAATACAGCACATGGGCACTTGCTGGATTCAGGTGGCGATTTGCGCTTCTACGTTATTGTACAATGTGCGCACAACACATGCAGCACATTGGCACATACGACGAACAAAGGGATTCTTGAAGTATAGTCGGACACTAGAATGGGATTCTACGGAGAATGGGGAAGGAAGTTGGTGGAATGTGTCATACTGTGTACACGTCGCATGTAACACATGGGCATATACTAGGTGTACCGATTTGTGGTTGTGGGCTTATGCGCAATGTACGCACATCACGTGCAAGCAGCATGTGAAGATTTGACTATCTGTTGGTGTGGATGTGGGTCCAACATCATTGGAGATAGAACACCACTGAATGCATCGGAACACACTGAACTGTGAGAGCAAGACAATGTATTGATGTTGTTGGCATTAATTACTTTCCAAAGTGTGATTTACTGGGATTTCCGGGAGTGATTATAAACGATAACTTCACAAGTGGTTTATGCAATCAACAATTGGGTCATGTATCCGTGCGCGCAAGCGAAGACGCTTTGCCGTGGATGTAATGGGAACTTCGTTGTTCTTTTAACCCTTTACTTAACATGAAAAGGAGACGACACTTGCAAAAGAAAATTCTTGAATAACTATTTTAATTTTTTGTCTCAAAAACATAGGTTATGACCCCTCATTGGAACGAGCTCGTTCCAGTGAGGGGTCATAACCTATGTTTTAGAGACAAAAAATTAAAAAGTAATGAAAATTAATTGAGAATAGCGCTGACCGGTTTTGGCAGTTACGTTAGGTAAAGGGTTAAATAATATAATTATCGTTAATAATGAAAAGTAATAAACAGAGTAATCGCTTGACTGGACGGGTTACGTGAAATAATTCATTCGAGGCGAGGGACTTTTTTGTAAAACACTCGTGTTTGTACAACGTCCGTCACATCTCATGAACTAGTTCACGTAACCAGTCCAGTCAAGCGATTATTCTCTATTTATTGTTCACCAAAAAACTATTCACGAATGGAAGATTCGGAATCCGATGAGTCGGAATGTCTGAAATCCAAGAAGATATGGAATATGAGGTAGAGGAATCCATGGATGATTCTACTTTTATAATGAGAGATGTCGTTAGAAGTCGTCGCCTCAGTGCTAGAATGTTCTATGTCCCATAGGGGACATAGAACATTCTAGCACTCAGGCGACGAAGTGTCTTTGGCGAAGACCAAGAAGACTCTAGCATCCTCATGAACAAGTATATCGAGGATGGAATGGATAACAAGAAGCTACCGAAACAGTAGAAGACATAACACTTCAAAAGGGTGTCAGAGATGTCAGCAGCGCGAAATACACTAATACACTGGTGTACATTAAAATAGTTTACAAGGATGCAATACACAAGAACAGTCAAATAGACTGCCACGCGTCTTCGTGAAGAGGATGAGTATGACTTTGAAGAATCGCAGAAATACGCCTTAGAAAAATGAAAATTTCTTTTCGACGACCGTGTGGCAAAATACTCATTCAAAGTGGAATATGATGAAGAAGAATGATTAAAAAGTTAGGAACCAATTAGAAAGTAGACTTGTCGCTAGAGAAAAAAGTATAAAAACACCCGATGTTTAATTCATTAATATGTTGGACGTTGAAGAGTAAATATATCTGTGTCAACAACCGAGATCAGATTCGAAGAATGACTTACATATACAGATCTTCAAGATTGATGACGGATTAAAGATGACTTCACAAGAATTCGATAAAGTCAATCGTAGTCGACGTAGCTAAGAGAAGAAACCTAGAGAAACACATAAGTGTTGTGAGAAAAAAACTAAGAACGAGATAGAGAACGAACAGTTAAAGCTTATTCAAAAGAAAAACGAAGTTACCACTCAAAACAAGTGAAAGAAAGACATGACAACAAGGCAGCTCCCATCACGAACGAACTAAAGAATACTGAAGTTCAACAAACTACGGACCAAAACAAGAATGAAGTTTCCAACCAAACCACGAAGCGGCGAGAAGACAAGAGAACGAACGAGACTTCAAAGGCAGAACCCGCAAGAACGAACTTAAAAAGACTGAAGTTAACATGCACTCTGAAAAATGAAGATTCAATGATGACCCAAGACCAAACCAAGAACGAAGTTCCATTGTAGACCAGCAAGAAGAATGTGTTCAGATGGTTGCCCGATGATGAAGGAGGAAGCTGGGGACGAACTACAGACCACTCAAAGATGTATATTCCGTGAAGTAAATTCCTGGAGAAACTGAACTTTATCCTGTAATTGTATGCTTTGAACAAGTATCAGAGAGCAGAATAAAATTGACTGGTATGTTATATATTCGTATGTTGTTTTTCATCGACTCCCATAAGAAGTCCCTAGATGAAGAAGTTGTCCCGCCGCTCAGGCGGGCTACCATGACAAAGAGGGCGACACTGGGTCAGGTGACATGACGTTCCTGCCCTGGTCATCAGCAGGGTTACCGAAATCAAGCATTAAAACCACGTTCTATACTTCTGTGTATCTTCTGCAAATTCGTTTGCATGAACATTTTTTAGCAATAGATTTCAGTAATTTTGTTTTGCTTCTGACACCCAATACTTTTACATGGCGGTTTTTAACATGTTCCTTCACATACCAGCAAAATCTCAGAATCGATTTTTGTTTCAAATTCGCGGCTTATTGTGCCTTTAATAAAGATGATTTAGCCTTGAAATTTGTCCCCCGAATGCTGCGCATGTTGGCAATATCTCGTGCTAAACCAAATATTGGGATACAATGGGGTTACCTCTTGTCCCTCGAGTATTTTAAATACTTTTCACCTAATCTAGTCATGGCTGCTGTACAGCAGCCGTGACTATATTTGATGAAAAATTAATGAAAATTTGACACATCAAATCAATGGTAAAACAATTGATTCAGTTTACAGGTGAAATTTGATTAAATGTTCTAAAAATTTACTCATTTTAGTGGTAAGAGATTTCGTGTCTTGGGATGGAATATCTGCCATGCAAGGAGACCACTTTAGGGGAGGCGAGCGTTGGTCCTGCGTCCCGCCTCTGCCCCTTTTTGTAAGCGCATTGCGCATCTTCATGTCCCAACCCAATAGGATTACAATGCAGGCCTGCCCCCGAACCAGGGAAGTTCGGGTCTTCTTCTTCTTGGTGGTCCCCGAAAGGGGTCGTTGTTGTTTTCCTTCAAAGAGTCCAACCAAACAGAGACAGCCTGAGGCAGATTATACTTGCCAGTGATGGCCATCACTCATAATCATCCTCGGAGCGGCAGACTATACTTGCCCGAAAATCCAGATCGACTGCCCCCTCGGGGAGAGGAAGGACCTTTGTGACAGGACCCAACCTCTCACACAGGTCCTCACCCGAAGGTTCAACCGACATCAGCCAAGAGACCATCACGACGCAACTGGTGACACCGGCCGAGTAACTGAAGCAGTTCCTCCATCAACACGCCTAGACATGTGAGAGTGAATCACCCACAGTCAATGAGGGTCGAAAGGGGCTTGTCCCCCATACCGTCCCTGCGCGCCTTCGGCGCGCGAAACCATTCCTTTCCTTTCGAAGTGAAAAAATTGAAAATGCCAGAAAGGTACACTTATTCGTAATTTTATGGTTTCTTCGAACATTATGCCGCAATCGCATTTGGAAACTCAGCGTTAAAAGGGTTAAGCAATATCGGAACGTGTTTACATAACCCTCATCCCCAGCCCCAACCCCAAAATATCATAAGAAAAAGCCCCGAGGCTGTACGTTAAAAATATTGATTGGTGTACCCCAGTGAATTAGTAGCCGTATTTGTATTTAAATTGATCAAACTATCTTACTGGGAGGGATCTGGACCAGGGGGGGGGGGCAGTATGGACTCACCATTAAGTCTTTCACACAAAGAGGCAAATAGGTCGCGTTCTCATTGTCGCATTTGCTCCTTCTTGACTCGTCCACCGGACTCCACCGGACGAGTCAATAAGAGGGAAAATGCAATAATGACAATACAACGTAGATTAGATGAACTTAATTATTTGTTGCCCTGATTTGTGTTTTTCTCTGACTCAATAAGCTTGTAATTGAATCCATAGAACCCCGAAGAATGGTCAATCGGAAGTTAAGCTGAAACCAATGAAGATACTTTCAAACAGGTTTTTGGTGAGAGGTGTCGTACAAATTATTGCGGTTTTCTTCCAAGTTAACCCTTTGAACACGAGCGGCCCTTTTTCCGACCAGGAACACGATACGTCATAACGTCATTATATAGGACGGTTGTTCAGTAGATGTATGGGGTAGACCAATGAATATTTCCAACGTGCAGCCCCGAGGCTGCACGTTGGAAATATTGATTGGTCTACCCCAAATAATGAATATGGACTCTTCTATTTGCTGCCATTGAACTGGCATTGACGATACCACTAGAGCTCAAAGTGTTAAAGAGACTGAAGTATTATTTACTGTATCTTCTTAAAACACAGACAAACTGAACCGAAACCGAGTTTCTTTCCTGAAACCCAATCGAAAATCGAAACCGAATTCGAAAAATCAAATCTTTCCAGCTCTGACTATCGTTTACCCGATTTGTGAATGTCTGATTTGAGGCCCAGCCCCATTGGTTATCATCCGTCATAAATTGTTTCTCAAAGAATGGATGTTCAGCCCGAGCGATGAAAAATCTGCTGGAAGCCGACCTGTTTGACTAAGCCCTTATCGGAAAGCTTGGCTAGTCTGTTAGCAGACAACCCTGTTGGTTGCAGTTTGTTTGTGTTATTCTGTGGTATCTTATAGCAACGTCTTGTCCATATCTCATCACTAACATACTGTATAATACACCTACCGACTCGTTTTTCTGTACACTATTTGTTCATTTATTATTTATGTATTGGCGTTTTACGACACTTTCGACAGCCATGGTCGCCTCGTGTAGGACAATTTTACGGGTGGAAGAAGCCGGAGTATCCGGAGAGAACCAACGGAGAGCAACTGTCAGACTCTCCAACGTATTAACTCCGCACAAGAGGGGTTAGCATTGGTTGAAGATAGGTGCACCACCGACATGCAGTACGCCTTAGCACACAGCGCCACCGTGCCCTCACATGGGCAAGACATGCAGTACTCCTTAGTACACAGCGCCACCGTGCCCTCACGTGGGCAATCGGGATTAAGTGCCTTGCCCGAGAACACAACGTATTTACCCCTGACGGGCATCGAACAGTGGATCTTTCGGTTTGAAGTCCAATGTTGTAACCAATGAAACACCGCACTCCCATTTCTGTGTACTGAACAATTTCACATCTTCATTTTGATATCAGTTAAGGGGAGATCACTCCATTTGTACATCGTGCAAATAAACAGCTTTCACGTTTTGTCTCCCTTCCAATGAAAGTTTCAGAAATTTGTTTGGGATTTATTTGTTAAGTTTCTTATTGCGGATTAACGGCTCTTTCAACAGCAAGGTTCACCTTGTGTCGGACAGTTTATCGTCTGGAGGAAGACGGAGTACACGGAGAAAACCGCCGAGCAGGAGCAATCAACTGTCAGACTCCTCAACGCATAAGCAAAGTTTGAATTTGTTGAAGGCAAACACCCCATCAACGGGCAGTACGTCTTACCAGACAGTGTCACCGTATCCCTGCGTGGGCAATCGGGGTTTAGTTCCTTGCCGAAGGACACAAGGCAGAAACCTCCGATCAGCAAGGAACCGCGACCGTTTGGTTTGAAGTTCAATGCTCTAACCACTGAGTCACCGCGCTTCCTATTTGTAAAAGATAAGACACTTTATTACACATAAATTAAACTTTAAACCCTTGTATTCAACGGAATCGCCGCTATGATATAAATGATTCTGTATTCAACGGGTGATATACAAGCCGGAACTTTTTACTGCACCGTTTAGTTTACGCTTCGAAAAGTTTCCAAATTTCGTTATACAATCATCGACCGTCTGTCGCATAGTGTGAAAATGATAACGTCCAAAGCAAAATAAAGTCGGTTCACAAAAAATTAGCCAAAAATGAGATAATATTTTTAAAAAGCAATCATTCCCAACCAGAACATTAACCCAGACCCGTTGCTGTTTCGTTTTGTGGATCCCTTTATATCTAAATTGGTCAACTTTATTTCGGTAAATCTTCGTAAACGTTGACGTGCTTCGAACTTCTTTTAAAAACGTTTCTCCCAGCTGTTTTGCAAATCTGCACATATTTGTACTTATATTTTTACTAACAGTAATATCCACCAAATGGTTAGGCGTGAATGGGCACCAGCCCATTCACGCCTAACCATTTGATGGCTATTATTGTTAGTAAACAGCGATAGGAATTTCAGCAAACACTGGTTCCGAAAAGGTTGTTTTGATTTTTTATAGACCCATATGATCAATACAGCTTCAGACAAAACAAACTCTTCACCTTTGGGTTTAATTATCGGAATTAAAATTTGTTTATTTAAATGCATTTTAATGCATGGGTTGTGTAATAAACACAGAACGCGATGTGTGTTTGAATCGGTAGATGTTTTACATAACGAGTTGGAAAGGCGTAGTCATAAAACACCCACCGATTCAAACACATCACGTTCTGTCTATTTATAACCAGTATAACATACACATTTTCTGCGACATCTACCTGTAAGTAACGAAATTGTTATGTCCGATGATGCCGATTAGATCAAAATGTGGTCGCGACATATTTATACCCGCGGATCAAGATTACTGAAATGAAATCGTGCGAAATTAGCGGAATGAAGACCGAATCAAATCACAATGAAAATCACATTCTTTTTCTACAAGTGAAATTCTTCAGTGTTGTGTGTGTGTTGTGGTGAGGAAAACGTGCAGATTATTTCGACCGGATCGCGACCGGGACGGAATTCTCTATCGGTTTTTAGATCCCAGTGAGGTTTGGAGATTGGATTGGATTCGAATCTTAAGTTGCTAATCGGTTTGATTCAAAATCGGCTGACCGATTTATTTATTTATTTATTTGTGTTTTTAGTCCACATATTTCTGCACAATGGCTAATCATGACAGCAACATGGAGATAAAGTCAAGTTTAGTCAATCGTTTATACCCAGGCTGTCCATTGCGGAGGCCTTCAACGCCAAATTGTGGTGACGGGGTCCTATTTTACCAGTAAAATAGAGCTTGTTTACCAAAGGAAACAAGAACTGCGTCACCTCCCGGGGTTTCCACGGGGGAGATGCCCGATTTGTTTCCTTTCGAATCTTTTCACGGGAATATAGCTTGGAATAAGTCATCTACGTCGTCTCACAAATCGTATAGTTTAAATGGAAATTGTATATAAATAATGCAGAAAATAACGACTGAATGTAATTTTCGCTGTATTAACATAAATAACATCTGCACCCATGCTAATTAAAGTCCCACTTGTCACTACCACTGCTGAAAGCAGATTTAACGCTTCCAATCTCTGTCGACGATGAGCTGTTGCTTGCGCTACCTCTGTGCAGTACCTGGTGTGGTAATTCTCGCGCCGGTACCTGCACACCTTATTGGGAAATGTTCTAATTACATCAAGGCATGCCTTCGATTAACCCTTTGAACCCTGGTGGTATCTTCCATATCAGTTCATATGCAGCAATTAAAAGATTCCATATTCATTATTTGGGGGTAGACCAATCAATATGTTCAACGTGCAGCCTCAGGGCTGCACGTTGAACATATTGATTGGTCTACCCCACCCTTAACTTAGCAGGCATCCTACTTAATTAAAGTATGACGTACCATGTCCCTTCGCCGGTAAAGCGGTTTCCGGTGTTAAAAGGGTTAAGCGGGGCGCGGTGGCTCAGTAGGTAGAGGTGCTGACTGCAAGCCGAAAGGTCCTCGGTTCGAATCCCACCTGCGGCAATCGTGTTGTGTCCTTTGCCAAGACACTTCACCCCATTGCCCACGCGGGGGCTCGGTGACGCTGTGTACTAAGGCGTACTGCACGTCGATGGTGCACCTGTCTTCAACCAATGCTAACCCTGCTTGTGTGGAGTTAGTATGTTGGGGAGCTGACAGTTGCTCGCCGCTGCTCGGCGGTTCTCTCCGGGTACTCCGTCTTCCTCCACCCGTAAAGGTCATGATTAGCCATTGTGCAGAAATATGTGACCTTAAACACCAATAAATAAATAAATAATAGTAAAGGATTAAGCTTACTACATTTATTAGATTTCAATCTGGGTTTGCAGTAAAATAAATTTTGATTCAAATCCTATCATGAGCAGTCAGTATTCTTTACTAATTTGACCCCATTTTTTTTATATAATTCTTTTATCTACTTACACAAACAACATTTTCAGCTGCCATTGTTCAGCAATATTGTAGGAAAACTGTAAGACTATTTTCACTTGTTCCTTCTTCATTAACAATACATGTGCTTGATGCTGATCATTAAAAAAGCTCTCACGACAAGATCGTTTATCTGCGAACACCAATATGACGTCACTCTGCACTGCATTTTAAGTGACAAGTTAGTTGTATACATGCGTGTGTAGCCACATTGTGCTGTCGACACCATGGTAATAGGTGGTGCGCCTCTGCGCAAGAGTGGCGCACGTTGCTAAAATGACACGCATGGTCCGGGGCGGTGGTTATCTTGACCGCCAGGCTAAATTCAAAGAGTAACACATTAATGTTCTGGGAAAAATGAGTTCCGATGGACGTGGTAGTGTTTTTAATGTGCGCTTCACTGCAAGGGAGTACTGCTGTGGACGTACTAGCAAGGGGCAATTTACATTTGGAAATATGTAAACCGAGCTGCTTCCAAAATGTTTTTCATCAGCACATGAGTCAGAGGTTTTTTTTTTAACCTTTCCCTGTGTTTTTGATATAAGAAATGAAAATAATAATAATGTTTGTGAATAACGCTGGCCGGTTTTAACCGTTACGTTGGGTAAAGGTCTAAGCTTATGATTCGTTCATGGTAACATCATTCCTGGCATCTAATCTAGGGGTGTATTCCATTTGATGGGAGCTTTTTACGAGTTTGGTTCTCTCCAGATCCTCATTTCTACATATCCCTAGCTCTATTCTCTTTTCTTCTCGGGATCTTTGTTTCTGCTTTACCATTTGCCTTGTCTCCCTTACAACACAGCGCTAAAAAAAACGCTTACGCAGTCTACTGTGACCAAACACGTAAAGGACATCGTGATTTTCGGCACGCCATTTTCTGCTCCGGCAAAACTGAGATCACATAAATATATTACTGGGATCGCGGTGGCTCAGTGGTTACGGCATTGAACTTCAAACCGAAAGGTCCACGCAGGCCTGGCATTCTGAAAAATGCAGGAGGGCAAAAAATCGCTCTCCTCAATCAGCTTAGGAGAGCAATTAGCTTTACACAGCATTTTAAGTATCCAGTTGAACGAACTCATTGAAACTGAAACCAACAGACTACATCAGTGATTTTATTACCTTTACTAATGTAAAGCGAAATCTCTTAGACATCTAGATGTCTCACTCAACAACCGAACACACACTTGGCAAGACCTGTGTGTGTACCCAGACCTGTTGTCCAAGAAAGTCATACGCCTACCACTACCACCTTCAACCCCCAAAGGGGGTTGAAGGTGGTAGTGGTAGGCGTATGACTTTCTTGGACAACCACTACCACCTTCAACCCCCAAGGGGGGTTGAAGGTGGTAGTAGTAGGCGTATGACTTTCTTGGACAACAGGTCTGCTTGAATCTACAGTCACATCCTGGTGCAAGTGCTTAAAGTGACAGGATAGTAGTAATGGTAGTATATTATAGTGCCAATATTCCTTGAATAATTACCCCTCAAACTGTGATGTCAGTTGTTGAACTTGAAACTGACAGAAAAAAAAATATTGCTGTGACCCATTTTGCTTCAAATGATTGCAACTGTGTTTGGGTATGGTTGCAGCCATTACCTTTTACCACTAAACCACTTTCAAAATGAAATTACGTGATGTTATGTGACTTCGAAGTTAAATTACATTTTTGCTTTACAACAAAAATTTAATGTGAGCATAACACATGTAATCTCAATCATCCAAGACCAAAATATTTAGGAGGGCAATTTTTCGCTCTCCTTAATTCTTTCAGGAGGGCAGTAAGGAGAGCTAAAAAATCGCTCTCCTGAAATTGCCAAGCCTGGTCCACGGTTCGATCCCCGCCAGGGGTAACTGCGTTGTGTCCTTGCGCGATGGACTGCATCCCGATTTTCCACTTGGGGCACTAGTGACGCTGAGTACTGAGGCATACTGCACTTGTCTTCAACTAATACTAACCCTGCTTCTGCGGAGTTAGTACGTTGGGGAGACTGATATTTGCTCGCCGTTGCTCGGTGGTTCTCTTCGTGTACTCTGGCTGCCTCCACCCGTAGAACTGTCCTATACAATGTGACACTGGCTGTCGAAAGTGCTTGTTAAATCCCAATACATAAATAAATAAAATAAATAAATTAATAAATATACTGCTCTCGATATATGATACATCTGTAACGTGTATTAATATAACCTGATGCACTCTTCGTGTAAAAACGGGAAGAAGTGATATCTCGAAAACTGTTGTTTCGAATCCCAAGTACATGATCATCGTGTGTTATTCATTTACACTTGTCCATATATCCCGATAGATTATGTCTTTTGATTGGCCAGAATGCCTTGGACAAACAGCCATGGCAAAGGGTGCGCCCAACATCCAGGGGAAATGAGAGCGTGCAACATCCAGGGTATAAGCGCACGCGAAACATCGGGCGTATATGGTTTCAATGAAAGCTTTTCGCTTCCGCTCGCCTCATTATGTAACTCGAACCAAAAAACCCGAAAATAGTCACAAATATCATCAGATTTCCGAAAATACAATCATCAAAATAAAATAAGATCAAATAATTCGTCCTCTGAGTACCAATGTGTTGTATGTGCCTGTAGGCGCATAGAACACATTGGAACTCAGGGGAGATATGTCAACAAAATACTGTTTACTCGTTTCCTTAACGTCCCAAGGGATGTAACTCTATCTGTTGTCTTCTGCGATTATAGAAACAAAATTATTATCACGAATTTGGTCCAAATGATTGTGGAGCTGAGAAATGCGTCCACAAATTTATTTCCACTAAGTTGTATTGTGTTTCAAACCGGACAAACTGTTATCTCCTCTAACATGTATGATATATGGAGATTTAATACGTGCAAGTCTCATTTAAACGCCTCGCCTGCAGCTCGGTGTTTAAAAACCGACATCCAGGCATTAAGTCTCCATATACCATACATGTTGGCGAAGATAACTTATATTGTTCCAACTGGAAAAGGTACGAAGTAATTTATGAAATAATCATATAAAAGTACATGGCCATAAAGCTTCCGAAAAATAATCTTGAACAACTGAATATTTTCAATATTTTCATCTGTTGCCTTCAAACCGTGACGTATGAACACTCATTAGAACGAGCTCGCCGTACTCGTTTTGGGGGAAGGGGACATATACTATCCAATAAGGGGTCAAAAGCTATGTTTTAGAGGGAAAAATATACAGAATAAAAAAAATAACCAGAATTTGAATTATGCTTCCCGTGAATAATTCTGACCAGGGACGGCGGAAGCACGGGGGCAGTAGGGCCAGCTGCCCTCCCTACCTTCGGACCACGGGGGCGTGAGGGGACAGACAATGTCCTTCCCAGGTTCGTCACTCATTTTTTTTTAATGATTTATTCTCGACGTAAAGCTAAAATCCGTTCTTGAAGCTTTCAAAAGTCAATGGGTGAGTTAGAGGAGTTTTGGAGGAGGCGCCCCCACCCATTGAGAAGGGGCACCTCTTCTCAAACTCTTCCATTTCGGACCTTCGGCCTGTGAGACATGCATGCTTCGGCATGTCATGGCGGCGTTGCTAGTGTGAGTAAAGCCCTTTTCCCGGGGTCTGGCTCCCCCTGTCCTGAAGTGCTTCCGACGGGCCTGATTCTGACCGGGTGTCAGTGTTGCGTTAGACAGAGGTTTAACTAGTTGATGGTTACATTATTTGTGGTGGTCTCGATTTGTTATTTAAATTTTGTTTTATTACAAATTATTGGAGAGTGATTGATTTACGTTTGACTGAATATGAAACATAAGCAAGGAACACATTGACTTATGCTCGGGTACCCTTATTTTTTGAAAGCCCTGATAGTGGCATCTAGCATTCAACCAGTTAACTGTAGGGCTCTGGGAAGATTCGATTCAAGGTCGACATCGAACTGATGAAAGAATAGTTGCCCGTTGCGTTTTCAGTACAATCGGCTAATCGGCATGCTTATTTGTCTATTTATTTATTGAATTTAGCGACACTTTCGGCAGCCATGGTCAGGTCGTGTAGGACAGTTTACGGGTGGAGGAAGCCGGAGTACCCGGCAAAAAACACCGACTAACATCCCAACGTACTAACTCCTCACAAGCAGGGTTAACATTGGTCGAAGACAAGTGCACCATCGACCTGCAGTACGCCATTGCAAACAATGCCATTACGCCCCTACGTAGACAATCGGGATGAAGTGTCTTGCCCAACAACGCAATTGATCCTGGCGGGAATCGAAACATGGACCTGTTGGTTTGAAGTTCGATACCGTGACCACTGTGCCATCGCGCTCCCGCTCAGCAAGTTATATTGTTACCCCAAAACTTGTAAAGTGGAGCACGGTAATCCAGCCCTCCAATTTATGACTATATTTGTAGTTACGTAACTTGTGACTTCTTAACTTAGGTACTCATGCTACCTGACGTAAGCGCTAACCGACAGGATATACATGTTAATTACGTAAGAAAACAAGTGAGCTCACGAAAATTGTTTCGCGCTGTTTCGAATTTGATTCTTGTTCGATGCAGATGTGTTGACATCTGAGCCTCGATTCAAATCGAAATTCGATTCGTGGACAGATATTCCGATTGCCTGGTCCATATGGAAGTGAGTGGTGTATTTATATATGGTTCCGAGTCCCAAGAAAACTCATGTCTCATATAAAAGTGCCTGACTATCAAGCATCATTGGGATCAATCCAGAGGGTTCATTTTTTCATGACATATCACTGCCTCGTTTGGTTCCATGGACGTGACGCAAATTAACACTCATCGTAAATACGGTGGTTTTGATACGGACTGAGGATGTTACCTTTAATGTACAAAGTCTATTATTCAATATCTGTGATCATTCTTAGTTGGTCACGTGGCTCTATAGTCACGTATATCCAGTGCGGACATATTGATCTTAACCCTTTTAACACGGTATACACACATTTTTGCGCGAAGAAAAAAAAAAATAGTAATGCGCGAGCAGACGATATAAAGAGCAAACAGAGCTGTTGGATTAGATTATTACTGAACCTCCCTACAAACCGGGGTGGTTTTGCCCATTTCGCCATTGACTGAATTGAATGGAATGATATCTTCCAGGGCGCCATTGTTGAAATGGTTAAAACGTAGAAATTTAAGTGGTGGCCCAGCTTTTATTTCTTAATCGGTTTGTCCTACTTATTATTTTTATGTGTCCACCCCCACACGTACCCCTCAAATATCTTATATTGATTAACCCAAAAAGAACAATGGTCATGTGCAACGACGGTCTTCTCCCTTTTTACTTTATATCGGGTTCTCGGAAATGCACCGAGTGGTTCAAATTTGAGACGAATAGAAAAAAATGCCGTTTGATTTGTTTTGCTATATTCATTTATCTATTAACACGTTGACTGCCACTACGAGTTGTCTCGTAGTTTTCAGTGTACCGGGTTGTGGTGCTACAAGTATACTTGTGGTTACTACAGTTACAACTAAAAGTCCTGTCCTGAAATGCGCACGTATAGCACGTTGATCTGCGCGTTAATCTACGCGTTATGACCATAATAAGGCTATCAAATTGTGTACATGCGGCCTGTGCACAAGCAATGTTTCAGCCAATGGACCACCGGGTAACCCGGAGGTCCATTGGCAGAAACATTGCCTGTGTTTGCTATGAGTAACCAGGAGAACCTTCCGTGCTTTGGATGCCATTCGATAAGGCAATTGCGCGAAATTCATCTGCGCAATTAAGCCTAGATAAGCGCACATGTCGTGACATGACTTCTAGTTTTAACTGTGTAGTGTGAATTTATTTTAGTGTAATCGCCCTGGCTGTTAAAAGAAACAAGGGAGTCTGTCGTCGACGCACGGACAGAGATACATATGGTGGAAAATAGGTAGAGTTGCTTCCCTGGGACCGTAAAGCAGTCTGGCTTATCTGCAATTTGGAAGACGACATTTGGTATTATGTTCAAAATCACAAGTGATCAAGTGATAAAAGTGAATACGAAATCTTTTGTTTTATTTTTAACTACAATACGTGTAGAATAATCGTGAGTACTTTATAAATAAATGGATTTGTACAAAGGTTTACAAACATGGGCGAAAGTAGTCGTCGAGGGGGTAGGGTGGGGGTATCCTTCCAACACAATACGAAATACCCTCAAAAATATTTCACCATGCATGGATTATATAGTTGTGATTATAAATTGGGAACATGTGTAGCCTAAATGGGACCGAGGCAGGGACTTGGTAACAGGGGGTTGGGGTGAGGCGGTGTAGGGAGGTGTGTGACCCCCAATCCTGGCCAAAATTTCTTATAGTTGGAAATTCGGAGGGCAAATCATGAATAGTAGGAAATTCCATCGATCTGGATTTTAGAGCTTCCTTGGTGATGCTGATGTCTCCTTTACTTCCCAAAATTTAAACTCGGTTTCAAAATCGGCAAAACATTCTGACTGTCAGTATTTACAACTACAGTGTACGCACTATCGAGCTTCATAAGTATGCATGATGTAAATCGGTACGAGGCTTCTATGGTACGTTTTCTTATCGTAATAAAAAAATCCTGGAAATGCACTTCAACAAAATCATATCATGTGAAATCATTATCCTGACTTAAGTTTGTCATCCACAGTTACAAAATGATTAAACATTGAAAATTGATCATTCCTGCATAAGATATGATTTAATGTTAGGACAGTGTGCGTTGTTCAAAATTCTAAGCGTGTGCATTTGTTTAGAACACATTCAATTTCTAGAAGAATACCAAATAAAAATAACCTGATAATTCTATCATAAATGTGTTGGTATTTTAGTTACTAGAATCAATTTTATGCCCCCTTTCATGACTTCATTTTCAAAATCTTTCTCGGTAGTGAATTTCCAACTACCGGGAAGAGGTTCCCCCCACCCCCGATCTCCCCCTAGTTGGAAATTCACTACCTTACACCCCCAATCGGAAACCTCTAGCCACCCTCCTGGGTCTAGGATATAGTATGGTAAAATCCGAAGCAGCTATTCATTCAAAGTGCTTGTTTGTCTGTACAGATGTAGTGATTCACGACACGCCCCTGTGTGGCTTTGCTTTTTGTCCTTGTGGGAGGGTGGGGGTAAACTTGTCATGAAGTGTAATGTTTTTTGTGTTGGCATTGGTGGTGGGGTGGAGTTCGGGATATCATCAGGTTTATCAAACACCTCACCAAGAAGACGAACAGTAATGTTCAGCATGCACAGATGTTTCTCACAACTCCACTGATTGAAAAGTAAATAAGTATTAGGCACAACTCCGCCAGAAAGGGCCTACATTGTGGACAAACCGCACTGAAGAGGTGTTGAAATATTTCTACGAGATAACTCGTAGTTGGAATCTGGAAAAAAAAGTTTCTTCCCAGGCGCCCAACTACGTGTGATCTCGTTGACTATTTTACATATTTTTTCTAGTTATAGGTCGAAACAACGTTTATCAGCGTATTTACATATGTCAATTATAGTAATCTACCCAATAAGTTAAAAACGAAACAGGACATATGTGAAGAAAATGCTCCTGGGTTTCCGGCAATCTACGTGGGGCCGAAGAGGATCGATCAAAAAAAAAATCATGTATCCGTTTTCCGTGTTCTCAGCTTGTGCCGATCACGTGTGGTGACATCAAGAGCTCAGAACAGCTATTTGGGGTAGATATGATTTCTTGGACATCCCCTGAGTACACTCAAACAATATATGTTCTATAACTTACCTGTCAAACTGTGCAACATACGTGAAAAATTATATATGTTCACCCATTACCTAACCTGAAAAGCAGACGACACTTGCAAACAAAATTTTTGAGTAACAAATTGTTTTCATTGTTGTCTCAAAAACATAGGTTATGACCCCTTATTGGAACGAGCTCGTCGAGCTCGTTCCATTGAGGGGTCATAACCTATATTTTTAAGGCACAAAAAGGAAAAAATAATGAAAATTAATTGACGATTTTTGTGAATTGCGCTGGCCAGTTTTGGCCGTTACGTCGGTTAAAGGGTTAAAGAATGTTGACATACCTTACATCCAGAATCTGGTTGGCACCATCCCACGCATTTGCAGCCATATTCGACCGTAACCAGTCGAGTTACAATAAAACCCAATTTGAAATTTTATACGGAAGACAAAATACGTACCTCTTGTGTTGTTCTCGTTTGATTCAGCAGCTAAACTGCAAATATCCTGAGTGTATTCCAATTGCTTGGACACGATTACGTTCATCGCTTCCAGAGCTTGAACTCCACAGTGTGGAGAATTCAGAAGATGACTTGAGCCGCATCTATCCAACGTGTCTCTAAAGCTTGAAAAATAAAACAATTAGGGGATGTCACAACCATTACTTATTCCCAGTTCTCTATTCAGCATTTTTTCCTCTCTTTTATGGGAAAAATTCTGACTCAGCTTGCACGGCTCGATGCTTTTTCAGTAATAATGTCATCACAAGTACGGTATAACGAGTAGCTGTGAGCTCTATGGCATCAATTGCACATATCTAGCTACACCTGTTCATTGGCAGACGGTTATTTGTGAAAAACGAGTCCCTGATTTAGTCTACATATGACTGCCTTCGCATATAGCCTCTTGGGTCAGAATTTGAACCTTTCGAAATATCGCTATCTCAAAATGCTCTACTCTGATTTTCGGGGACGTTTGCTATTTTGTTCATGAACATGTTCTTATCAACACTTGCAAAAACCAAGTTTCTCCGATGTTTGTCCCTAGTTAACCCACATGTGCCTAGATTATAAGTCACTTTAGCTGCCAAGAATTCTTCTCGCGGATTTTTGTATTTGGGATACTTATGTGCTAGCATTTTAGTGAAAATGGTCCAAATACAAGAAAAACACAGTCTCCTGGGACATTTATGACATTCGTTATTAGATTTAGACAATTGTGACCGTTCATGAATTTCGAATGTTCTGTGTGTATTTTTGTCATAAGTCTCTTCCAAACCTGTACAAACTGGGTGAACGATCACATCGTTCTTCTATATTTCACCTCAAAAGATATTGGGCTACGCTACCTACAGTGCAGCCGCAGCGGAATGGTAAAATTCCACGCGTGGACAGTGTTGTCCACGGGCGCTTTTCTGAATTAATAATCAGTTGTTTTCGGAAAATATTTAATGAAAGAATTACCGAGTCCAACACGTTGCTTCATTTATTGACAATTTGATAGCGATTCAATTGTTTCGCGTCGGAGATTCGCTGTTAATGCATGCGTGGAAATATTGTTCACGCGTGGATTTTTACCTTTTCAGGAAGACCGTAGTATAACTACCATTCGTTTACATTATTAGAGCCTTGGAATGGCTATTGTTAGAGCTGGGTTGTACTGGAGTTTCAAGTTCTGTTTCGGTATCGCTATTTCGTCGCCTCAGTGCTAGAATGTTCTACGTTCTCATACATGTTCTCACATTCCCAGCTGCAGATTTCCATTTTACAGCAGACAAAACCGCTGAATTATCAAAATGTTGGAAGGAACACAGGTACTCGCCATTGACCATTTTATGTAATAGTTTATTTATTTATACATTTATTGTGTTTAACACCACATCAGCAGCCAAGGTTATATCGTGGCAAGAAAATGTTAAACGTATTAAATCAAAGTAATGAATAAAAATAGAAAATGAGAACACGAGAAATGTCAGACAAGAAAATATGTGAACAGTAATGAGGGATGATACACAGTGAATTCCCTATAAATCAACCTGATTACTGCAGACTGGAAGATTCTCGGCTAAAAGTATAACAGCAATTATACCATGATTACCTATTCTACTATGTGTAAAAGAGCTATGACATAATTTTTAGCTTTACACACCAACCGTGGTGAACACGACAGCAATGTGATTTCAGTAGTTAAAGTTTATATCTACAGTGGAACTACATCCAAGTTGACCTTTGGTGACCTCGACCTGAATGCAAACTTGTCTAAATTTATCGCTCGTCGCTTCGCGAAAAGTTAAATAAAAGCGGCAATTATTTATTACGTTTTTAAATGAGTTTACCATATGAGATATCAACAATTAACAAAAATGCGCTGCCTCGTGTTAATAAAGCACCCATAACTCAAAATAGTATGTTATTAAAATGAAATAGACCCCGTGATTTGCGTGTTTCTTTTTCCATTTCGTTTCAGCGATAAAATTGACATCGACAGTACCGCCTACCGGTGCTCATCTAAACAAAAACAGATTCGCACGTATAAACGTCTGCTGCTTAGAAAAATTGACAAAAAATAATAGCGACTCTTAATAATCTGACGACCATAGTATAAATAAAATATACCCATAGTAGCTTGGTGTACCAAATGTTCACCACTCGTGGTGAACATTTGGTACACCAGTCTACTATGTGTATATTCTATATTTTAAAAATTTACTAAAAGGGTCGAATATTTTCACAAATGAGAGAATGTTGTACGGGTTCGTATGATAAAATAGATCTCGCAGAGCTATAACAAAAATGCCGAGAGAAAATACCCCTTTTTCGATCAAATGACCGGCGATGACTACATTTAGAAAAAAACACTATCGATGAGCTCTTCTTGTCATGAATGTTTATGAATATTCTGCTATGTGTCCTTTTATTTTTTAACAAATGTCAGGAAGATTCTTAGTAAAGAAATTATGGTAGTTTGAGATTCCCTCGGTACGCTTAATCGGTACGAGCTCGATACCAATACTGATTGTATTTGCGGTTTAACAGGAGGAGAGATAAGTTCGGGGGTCGGGGTTCGAAACGTCGACCTCTAGCACACAAAGCGACCGATTTACCACGAGACTAAGAGATCCGGACCAACCAGGCTGGTTGGTAAATGGCTTTTGTACCTCGACCGCTACACTACTCTCCCCTTCTTTTGAGATTCACCACATGTGAATCTCACCCAGATTCCTCCCTCAGAGCGGTCGAAACACCCGCAGTGCCACCTACTGCTGAGGATCGGAAGAGCCCCCAAATGTAACAGGAGGAGAGATAAGTGCGGGGGTCGGGGTTCGAAACGTCAACCTCTAGCACACAAAGCGACCGATCAACCACGAGACGAAGAGATCCGGACCAACCAGGCTGGTTGGTAAATGGCCTTTATACCTCGACCGCTACAGCGGTATACCGCCCATTCCTAGCTATTGTGTTGATTTGCTAACCGTCCCACAAAAATGTTCTATGAGGATGAATTTAACTGCTGTAATGTAACATTCAATTCAGAGGGGCGGAATTTCAGTTGTTTGAGATGCGCTCGGTACGGTAAATCGGTACTCACTCGATTACCGGTATACTGCTCATCTCTAGCTAGTTAATTTGCTCTCAATTAAAAAAAAAAAGTTCTCTGAAAATGAAGTTAAACTGGTCTGATGAAACGCGCCAGTGGAAGAAGCTCTCTGTTATATTTTATTTCTCTAACGTTTATTATTATTTATTATTTTTTTTTCTTTTTATGTAAATAATTTATCGCGTTCTACCCTATCTGAACATAGGTTTGCAAATGAAT
The DNA here is from genome assembly GCA_031216915.1 of Pictodentalium vernedei. Lineage (NCBI taxonomy): Eukaryota > Metazoa > Mollusca > Scaphopoda > Dentaliida > Dentaliidae > Pictodentalium > Pictodentalium vernedei. The sequence goes on along the minus strand of CM062294.1, from coordinate 60,815,236 downwards.
ATTCATAAGGATTAAAAAAAAAATTAAAATCTGTTTCTCAGGCCCTCTCGCATGGTTCTTTTGGCTCTCTTTTTTATAACTAATGTAAATTTAAAAAAATAAAAATTAAATGATTTATGTCTGATATTTTACGTAAACCACTTTTTTATTTTACTTAAAAAATTGATAAGTTTCTCCCTTTAGCATTGCAAAGCCTTCTTGCTATCAAGGGACGAAATATACCACCACCCATGCTATTCTGTAGATTATGTGGCCAAAAATATAAACCAAGAACATGAACTTTTGATGGCAAAGAAATAATTACAGAAATAGAAAATAAAATAAAAAGCCGCTCGCCCGCAAGCAAATTTACAAATAACGGCCTGAGAAACAGAAGATCTACTTTGTGGGGCCTTATGTGGCTGTGGTCAATAATCAAGAACTACATGAATTTATAAAGAAAAAAAATGCTATATCCGATTTGCTTGCATTACTTTGGTCTAGGTGAGTTTTTTTATATCTCAATGGATAATTTATTTATCGTATGAATGTTTTTGCTTTGTCCCTCCCATATGTCGCGTGACCAACGGTAGTAGTTATGTCAGGGATGACTCATGCCTCAATATGTGGACCTCGAAGGTGGACTTCGGAGGTGACTTCATGTCACGTGACCCAACGGCGTCATGTTTGGGTGTCCTGGTATCCCGGCCATGTTGTGACGTTATTACCATACTTCTACGTGATGCCATTGCGCATTCACAGCGAGAGTTGCTAGGGTGATATGTGTTTCCGTCGTCCATTTTGTATACTGGATGTCGCCATATTGGTTTCAGAGGTAGCACGTGGTTGCTATGTCTCCCAGAGTCCTCTAATAGGACAGGGGTATGTTCGGCGGGTGTGTTCTATTAAATGAGAGTGTATCTAATTGTCCGATTTGACCCGACAATCCCCCAAATCACTAAAAACTATCTAAATCACTTTATGTTTACCGATTCCTCTAGAATCTTCCTTTTCTAATGATAAACGCGTTCCTTTGTATAGGAGTAGTTTGTAGGTTCGGAATTTCCAAAATGATGGCAAAATCCTCGGTTACGGTTACCCAAATAGACCCAACAAATGTTCATTGGGCTCGGATGTTCGCCCGATCCTCGTATTCTTTTTTCTTATTATTCGGACTGCTTCAGAATCCTCTGCTCTGCTTCTATCTATGTATCCATGTTATTGTTTTTCTGTCTATCCAACTCTGTTCATTGGTTCTGGAGTATTCTCGGGTAGAGTATAAGAGCCTGTCAGTTGGAACAGATTTATTAGGTTAATACCTAAGTAGGTGTCTGTTGTCAGTAATATCGACACAACAATACTGTTAATCCGATGAACACTAAGCTCCTAGTAGCTACCTGCCAAAGGGGAGAAGTCCATAGAGAATAATGAAATACATAACTGTTAGTTCTCATCAAGGTATCCAAGCACAAGAAATATGCAATACTAGTCTGTAGGTGCATTCGCTGGACACCACCTACATGATGATATCTGAATGCACCGGTCGTCATGGACGCCCAATGCACGCCGATTTATCCTTCTATCGCTCTCAGGACACAATCGAGGGCTTGAATGGACTTAACGCCGAGTAATGGAGTGGTCACAAGGGCAGATTGTTTCGTAACAATGTAACATCACTGGCCACCAATCCCCCTGACTTTTTGTGTTGGAAAAACATGCCGCAAATGCATCTCGACACTGAAATAATTCGAGCCCCAATCCCAGCTTGGCATCACATACTTTTATTTTCTAAGTGCGAAAGATTTGGTCACAGCCTGTTTGCAACTACCACATTTCCTGACAGGTAGACACTCAATCTGGCAATGTCACCACCTACAGTTGTCTGTTTACTAAACTTATAACTTATATGTATTTATAACAGTTATTGTATTTGTAACCATTTATGCATAGCGTGAATAAATTATCTGAATCTGAATACAATTTTAGCTTTTCTTGTCTGTTCAGATAGTTCTGAACCTATTTCGGGTATTCTTGTTCTTGATCTGAACTCCTTAAGGTGTGTTTCCTTTAGCCTGGTCGTCCAAGCAGAACACTTTACGTTACCGCCACGTGCCGTGGCATCTCAATTCCAGCATCCCTAACTAACAAACTGCATGCCCCTGAAATCCCTTTTTATCGTATGAAGCTATGAATGGCACGAAGAAATCCCCGAGTGAGGTATAATCTACCACCCCTCTTATCCTCTTCTAAATATTTAACTACAGCGTTTCATGGCACCTCACTTTCAGCATCCATTGATGGTCTGACACTTTTTTCAAACGTGTACGTATAGTGATGCATAAAGCAGATACTGTGCTTTCCATTAATCCTTTACCTAACATGAAAAAAGACGACACTTGCAAAACAATTTCTTGAATAACTAACTTTTTTAAATTTTTTGTCTCAAAAACAAAGGTTATGACCCCTCTTTGGAACGAGCTCGTTCCAACGAGGGGTCATAACCTATGTTTTTGAGACAAAAAATTTAAAAAATAATAAAAATTAATTGGCGATTTTTGAGAATAGCGCTGGCCGGTTTTAGCCGTTACGTTGGGTAAAGTGTTAATATAAAAATCTAGAAGGTAGGATTTGCTATTTCTTTACCTGGGGAGAGGATGGGGGGGGGGGGGGGTGGCGAACCGGTTCTCGCCAGATCATCGAAGTTAAGCAACGTCGAGCCCGGTTAGTTCTTGGATAGGTGACCTTCTGAGTGATCGATTCGGATTCCCGTGTTGTGTCCTTAGACAAGGCACTTCATCCCGATTGTCCACATAGGGGCACGATGGCGCTATGTACTAAGGCGTACTGCACGTCGATGGTACGCATGTCTTCAACCAATTTAACCCTGCCTGTGCTGCAGTACGGAGTTACGATGATGGGGAGCTGGCAGCTGTTCGTTGTTGCTCAGTGGTTCTCTCTGGGTACCCCGGCCTCCTCCACCCGTAAAACTGTCACCGACACGATGTGACATTGGCTGTTAATGTGTCGTTAAACACTAATAAATAATAATAATAACCTAGAGAGAATTAAAACACGTAGATTACTGCAAAAAATATTCGCTAAAGGAAGATTCAAAGGGTAAACTTACTAATTGTTGGTATATGTGATATTGATAGATACACTTAATTACGTGTGACGTAGTTGCGTCTAATTACCATGCTATAAAAAGCCAATTTTCCCTTTGTATCTTTTAATAACGAAAACAACAGACAGCTCCGAGAGCTGTCTGTTGTTTTCGTTTACTAAAAGAAGCCAAAGGAACTTAGCTTTTTCTCTTCCGATGTCATATGTGTTTTCTCAACAATTACTTGCGTCTTAATTGGACCTTCCTCGGCGGTCTAATAATTCCAAGGGAGATAATTTTATCGAATGTCGATTTTCATGACGATATAAATCAGAGATGCCAGCCAACCCCAACCCCACCCCGACCTCACATATATAAAAAAAGAGAAAATGATGGACATTTTCTTCACCAAAGATACAACGAAAGTTTTTAATCACTAACATGGCGCTTGTCAACATAATCACACGTATCGCCGGACCGTGTTCGGAACATGTCAGCCTCTCGATAAAAAAGACTAATGTACTGTTGTTATATTGCATAGACAATGTATATTATTGGAATTGTGTTCCGTTTAATTTCAGTTGTTTCAATCTAAGCATGTTTCTTTATTTGTCGGGTAACAGCAGGTCTCTCACATAGCAATTGTTAACCAGATGATTTAATTTCGTCCCCTGAGTTCCAATGTGTTTTATGTGCCTACTGGCACATTGAACACATTGGAACTAAGGCGGCGATTTGTGTGCAAAACACACTATAGTATAACCCCGCATTTGCATTCTTAATTATTGGTTAACGCTTGATACAGACAGAAATTAAGAGGTATTTTGTCCCAAAATTCCGATAAATTCTGTCTTTTGGTTGGTCAGAATGCCAATGGACAAATAGCCATGGCAAAGGGTGCGCCCAACATCCAAGGTATATGGGAGCGTGCAACATCCAGGGTATAAGCGCACGCGAAACATCGGGGTATACGGTTTGAATGAAAGCTTTTCAGTAGCATGTCTCGCACGTTTCACTCCTAGGTTGGGGGACCCCGGTGGGGGACCCTGGAAGTGACGTAATGTCACGTGTCCTAGTGGCGCCATGTTGTGCTGTCATGGCAACCTGCGTGAGCGGCCATGTTGTGACGTCATCTCCATAGTGATACATGGTGGTAGTACGCATGCGCAGTGCGTGTTGTTAGGGTGATACGTGTTTCCGTCGTCCATTTTGTATACTGGAGGCCGCCATCTTGGTTTCTATGGTAGCACGAGATTGCTATGTTACCTAAACCCTTCTTATAGGACAGGGGTATGTTCGGAGGGTATGTTCGATTGTACAGGAGTATTTTCTGGAACGACTTCCCTGGATAATTACCACAAACAGCCCGACAAGTTTTACTATTCCGAATTCTTTCAGAGAATAGACCCCACCCCAGAATACCGCCCAATAATATGAAGCACCTGGTGGATCAGTAGTACCATGGGCCAGCAAGAGACCTACAGGGATATGCACAGCCTATGCTATACTACCGTTCTAAACTACCAAGCATTACCCCCACACCCACAAAATCACCAGGTATACAATAACGTACTACATGTACCAGCCATATAATAAAACAAAGCAATTGGTTGATTAATAGTACCAAGCACTATCAGGGGCCTATAGGTATATATACCGCCATGCTATAGTACCGTTCTAAACTACCAGGCAATACCCCTACCCACAATACCCCTATGCCTAGCATTGCGTACTACCTATACCAGTCATAGGATAACATGAAGCACCAGGTGGATTAATAGTACTAAGGGCCAGCAAGAGACCTATAGGGATATGTACAGCCTATATAGTATCCTCAGATAAGTATCCTATAAAAGGTATCCCCGATAGGTGTCCTCGATAGGTATCCTCAAATGATGCAATACCAGGTATCCTCAAATATCCGTATGTGCCTATGTGCTAGGGCACATTGCGTCACATTGTGTCTTTTCACATAAGCACATATCGGCACATAAAGCATGTGCCTTTGTGCTAGGGCACATTGTGTCACATTGTACGTTTTCACATAAGTACATATGACAAAAAAGGGGTGCCGAAGGTCATATGTTTTTCAAAAAAGGGGTGCCGAAATTGGGGTGCCTGGGGATATGGCCAATGGATATAGGCTTTTATTATACACAAGGGAGATAACTCTATACGATTAAGTACAGGTTATGGGAAAACAAGCAATCTGATTGGTTGATAATATAAATGATGTAGATAAATGAAACAACAAGAGTATTTGGAATAGGGTCAGAACTAACAAGAATAGACTAGAATAGCTAATTATAGTAATAATAAGTAAAGCTGTTCCAACTGATAGGCTTTTCTACGCTACTGGAGTATACTCTAGAACAAAGGAACAGGTCTACGTAGAGGAAAACTATTGCATATATAGATAGAAGCAGAGAATTCTCAAACTTTGTTGGTAATTATCCAGGGAAGTCGTTCCAGAAAATACTCTTGTACAATCGAACATACCCTCCGAACATACCCCTGTCCTATAAGAAGGGTTTAGGTAACATAGCAATCACGTGCTACAATAGAAACCAAGATGGCGGCCTCCAGTATACAAAATGGACGACGGAAACACGTATCACCCTAACAACACGCACCGCGCATGCGTACGACCACCATGTATCACTATGGAGATGACGTCACAACATGGTTACCAGGAAAACACAACATGGCGCCACTTGGTCACGTGACATGACGTCACTTCCGGGGTCCCCCACCGGGGTCCCCCAACCTAGGGGTGAAACGTGCGAGACATACTACTCTTTTCGCTTCAGCTCGTTTTATTATAAAACTGGAACCAAACACCCCGTAAATAGTCACAAATATCATCAGTTTTCCGACAATACAATCCCAAAAATAAAATAAGATCAAATAATTCGTCCCCTGAGTACCAATGTGTTCTATGTGCCAGTAGGCACATAGAACACATTGGAACTCGGGGGACGATATGTCAACAAAATACTGTTTTCTCATTTCCTTAACGACCTAAGGGATGTAACTCTATCTGTTGTCTTCTGCGATTATAAAAACAAAATAATTATCACAAATTTGTTCCAAATGTTTGTGGACCTGAGACATGCGTTCACAGATTTATTTCCATTGTGTTTGTATTGTGTGTACAGGAACATATATTGAGGATATGGATTGAGTGTTTATCTCATATAATGTTTATGAAACGAGTCTAAGTATTTTCCGTTTGGGCGAGCCTCTAGGCACATAGAACACATTGGAATTCAGGGGACGATTTGGAATACCAGATTCACTATTATATTGTTACCATCTTTACTTTATCTCTGAGTTATAAGTTGAATACCGAAACTACACAGCAGATACCGACGGTTACTCCCTGCAGTCATACACGTTTCATCAGCGTTTCGTCAGAAATCTTGAAACGTATGTGAAGTAACATCGTCAAATGCTTATGGTATATTCAGACAGTGGTACGACCGTGAAACGGAACATTGTATCGACAATACCAAGTGTTTAATACTTACGACGCGATAGAATCACAAGGATCAATCGTGAAGTTCTTTGCTTCGTCTAATAAACACTCTTGAAATTCAAACCAAGATCCTTCATTTACACAAGTCTGTAAGTCGTATAGCGCTTAAAAATGAAGACATGAGATAAGATAAGTTTTTTTAGATATGATTTTTATTAGATGTGATTTTGTTTCCCTGGATTGCCCATTATCAAATGCGGCAGATATGCCATCAAACTCGATTGGTATGACGCCGATCTTGGCTGATATGAACCAAGCTAGAGTTGCCCCGCCCCCTCCCTTTGTTGCACTACTAGGCGCAGCAAATTTGTTTACATCAAAATAATTTGCAGTTATTCGTCGAACGCAGTCGGGAAAATTGCTTTTACCATGTACGATGAATTGGTTTGAAGTCAAGTTTTGTATGATGAGGTCTTATATCAGCCCCCATTATCTTCACATCAGCCTTCGACCTTCGGTCCCAGACTGGCAGGAAGTGACCTCGCGCTAATATCTCGGCCGATATGAAACTAATAAAGTAATAACCTTCAAGCAAAATGAGATGTAATTATTTTTTCGTTTTTTTTTTGTCTTTATAATTCGTAATTCGGTCTTGACTTCTCAATAGTTTATTCATGAAATCTCGACCCACCGGTGTATAAGCGCGAGCGAGAGATAGACAGAGAGAGAGAGAAAAAGAGAGAGATAGGGAGAGAGAGAGAGAGAGAGAGAGAGAGAGAGAGAGAGAGGAGAGGAAGAGAGAGAGAGGGCGGGAGGCAGGGATAGGCAGAGTGAGAGGCAGAGGGAGACACACAAAGAGAGGCAGAGAGAGAGAGAAGCTGTGAGGCAGACAGACAGACAGACAGAGAGAGAGAGAGAGAGAGAGGGGAGAGACACAGGCAGACAGGCAAACGGGCTGGCGGGCGGACAAACGGACGGATGACGGACGCTTGGACAGACAAACGGGCGGACGGACAGAATGGAGGACCGAGAGAGAGAGGAAGAGACAGAGACAGAGGGAGACAGACAGACTGGCAGACAGGCAAACGGATGGACGGGCGGGCAGGCGATGGATGGATGGACGGCTGGGCGGACGGACGGACGGACGGATTTTTAGTCCAACTGATTTGGGAGTATACTGAAATCCGGGCAGAGATAGTGTACTTCTGTATAATTCAGGAGTAAGTTGCGTTTTTTCAATCATGTGAATTTTTTTCGAAACAATCCCCGATCAAATAGAGAAAGTAAAGTAGGCATTACGTCATTATCATTGATTATCATGCTCAAGAGATTAAATATACGATAATACCATAGTGTGTGTTGATATGTTTGATATCTCAACGAGTTGAAAGTGAGTTTTTTACGCGAGGCTTGCCGAGCGAAAAAAACTCACTTTCAACGAGTTGAGATATCAACCATATCAAAACACACTATGGTATTGTTGTATTTATCTTATACCGACCATTTTTGTTCTTTTCTGCATTTTTAAAAGGGTTTTGGGGGTGATTTCGTGTCAAAATGTCGACTCATCTGGAGTGGAGTCGACTGCTTTCTCTTGTTGGGCATGAATACATGTGATGTGCCCGGAAAAGCTGTTGGAGCGTAACAAGGCTACAAATTCAAGTAAATGATAGAGTATAGTTCCCCTTAGAAAGTGGCCCTGTAACTGGGAAAACAATTACAGAAAATATACTTACGCCTCAATTCTTATGATTTATGACAAAAATATGTTTGATAATCAATTTCACCAGATTTGACACGATTTATAAAGAATTTTGCAAATGTCATCATTATATTATAATATAGAAAAAAAAACTATAGTCCGTTCTACAATCTATATGACATAGGGGTATGTGTTATAGATAATCTATAACACATGGGCTATATCTTCAACAGGTATAAGACAAAACATTGTTTAAAAGACATTATAAATTATTGTGATGAGTTGACGGTAACATGGTTTGAGGTTTGCGTCTCGGAACTTATATTCACACGCTCCGAGCCGCAAACCTCGGACCACTTTACCGTCAACTCATCACAATAATGTATATGCTCCAAAAAGTCACTACCCATAGCCCAAAACCTACATCGCGAAACATGAGAAGCTTATTTACTAAACTTGTGATCGTTAAAAGTTGCCTTGTTCAAGGCAACTTTTAACGATCACAGGTTTAGTAAATAAACTTATCGTGTATCCACGACGACACTGGATAAATAATCAATAAACCAGATAAACTCATTCCACCTCACTTCAAATCGTAAATCGGTTTGTAATTTAAACAACACTTCATGCAGAACACCGTCTGCTGCATACGCGAAACATCCAGAAAAAAAATAAAGCGGCTTGCTGGTCACTCCGTTGGTGAAGCAGTTACGAAATGGGCGACGTCATTTCAAATATTTCGCGTTGTGACGTCAGACGGTAACATTTGCCACTTGAGCCGTAAACATAGAATATACTAAGCGAGCTCTCGCCCAATCAGAGGATGATGATTTTAGTCTTATTGAAAGACATGTTCTTTAACAACTACCACAACATAGCCGACATCTACCACAGATTCAAATTCTACCATGACAGAGCCACTACAGTAACCCCTATAACAGACCAATATATACAACAAAACTAACAACGACACAACAGTGCCAAGAACTACAGAATCAACTACTGCAACAACAGGGCCGACAGCTACTACTACAGAATTCACCAACTAAAACCACAATCGAACCAACACCTACTGAACACATGACCTCCACTACAGAACAAACAATTACAGAATCATCTACAGCAACACAGCAGAAAACTACTAATACATAACACGATACATTTAAATCAAAGCCATCAACAGCTATTATAAAACACATCACCGAATACACCACACACTACAGAACCAACTACAGCAACAATAACAAAGCTAACGGCTATCACAGAACCCATCACCACTAAAACAGAGCCGACATCTACCACAGCAGAACGAACAATTATCACAACTGAACCAACAACTACTACTATGGAAGCAACTATCACAACAACAGAGGCGACCTCTACTGCTACATAACACACACCAACTATTACAGGGCCAACAGCTATATCCACTGGACCCACTACCACCACGGCAGAACCAACACCAACATATAAAAAAAACAATTACAACCACAACAGACCAACAACCACTGGACCCACTACTGCCACTACAGAACCAATAACAACCACTACAGAACAAACAACTTATACTTCAGAACGAACTACAACCACAGCAGAATCAAGAACGACAACTACTGAACTCATTACTAACACTACAGAAAGAACAACAACCACGACAGAGCCAACAACAATCGCGACAGAACCCACTACTGCCACTACGGGACCGATTACAACTACTATAGAATATGCAACTACTATTTCAGAATTTCAGAACGAAGTACAACCACACAGGAGACAGGAACGACACCACCGAACACAAAACAAATGGGCGAAACCATTACTACTGGTCATGTTAATAACACCACAGGAAGAACAACAATCACAACAAAGCCAATAACAACTACGACCGAATCCACTAGTGTCACCACAGGACCAATAACAACTACTATAGAACTTACATTTACCACTTCAGAACGAAGTACAATCACAGCAGAATCAAGAACGACAACTACTGAACCTATTACTAACTAGGGCTGTCGCGACTATCATTTTTTGTAATCGACTAATCGTGACCAGTAATCGACGGTTAGTCGATTAATAGTCGCTTCCCATGATTTTTTAGCAAATCATTCTTCTGTTCGTAAAACTCTGAAAATGACAATGGCACCATTTTGTTCAGACGAAGTGGGGTTGTGGGAACAACAAATCGGTCCCGACTGAAGTTACATGTAGTCCAATCTTGGCCCCACAGTCCGTAATATAATTTTGGGGGTTGATACGTCCTGTAGGACGTACCAACCCCAAAAATAATATTACTGACTGCGGGTCCAAGTTTGAACTAGACTGAAGCCGATGAATTAAAATGAATTTACCAAAGAACGTTCCTGCATATGTTTCCTTTCTGCAATAAGTTTTTCGAAATTTTGAACATTGAAATCTATGCATTCCCTCGTCAGTTGTTAAAATTGGATCTTAGTCTGAAGTTCCGAACTTTGAGAAGTGATCTGACGTTCTGACTTTCGTCATAATTTTGTCACTTCCGCGCTTTGGATTTTCCAATGGGTGCATTCGTGTGTACAAGACTGGAGAATCTATTCTTCTCGAGTAACTGTGAGTGTTCTTTCTTACACAGTCAGTGACAGTTGTACAGTCTTCCGGATATGAATGTTAACTATGGTTAGATTTTTGAAGTTATTCACCATTGATCATTCACCTCACAAAACAATGCAATTTAGCCCCGACGTGTAGTAGATGTGTACCACCTTGAAAATGAACGACGATCGACTAAAAATAAAAAAAACGTCGACGACTTCAATAATCGACGGTTAGTCGACTAATCGAATAATCGCGACAGCCCTATTACTAACACTACAGAAAGAACATCAATCACTACAGAGTCAACAACTACAGGACCAATAACAACTAACATACATTTACTACTTCAGAACGAAGTACAATCAAAGCAGAACGACAACTACTGAACCCATTTTTAACACCATAGAAAGAACAGCAACCACAATATAGCCAACAGCAACTACGACAGAACCTATTACTACCACTGCAGGACCAATAACAACTACTAAAGAACAAACAACTACAACTTCGGAACGAAGTACAATCACAGCAGAATCACGAACGACAACTCGTCGCCTGAGTGCTAAAATGTCCTATGTCCCTTCGGGGACATAGGACATTCTAGCACGCAGGCGACGAACTACTGAACCCACTCCTAACACTACAGGAATAACATCAGCTATAACAGAGCCAAAAACAACAACTACAGAACCCACTACTGCCACTAGAGGATCAATAACAACTACTATATAACATACATTTATTACTTCAGAACGACGTACAATCACAGCAGAATCGCGAACGACACTATTGAACCCATTACTAACACTACAGGAAAAACATCAGTCACTACACCGTCAACAACAACTACTACAGAACCGACAATAGGGCCAATAATAACCAGTATAGAACATACAACTACTCCTTCAGAACGAACTACGACCACTGCAGAATCAAAGAACGACACTACTGAATCCATTACTAACACTACTGGAAGAACACCAATTACAACAGAGTCAGCAACAACTATTACAGAACTAACTACCATCAGTACAGAGTAAACATCAACTAGCAGACAATCAACAACTACCAACTACGGAACAAAATACTACCACTAGATAACTATAACCCCTGAATTAATTATTACCACTACACAGCCAAAACCTACATCCACTGAATAAACAGTACAGTCGCGTGGACTGGTCATAATCCATGCGTGGCAGTGTCCACGCATGCGTTTACCTGGTAATAAAAATCATCATTAGCAAAACTGTAATCAATGAAGCACCGGATTGCACCCGGTGCTTCACGAATAAAATGTTTGATGATTATTCCTATAATTGGTGTTTAGAATCTAATATGATTGGATCCGTGGAAGTATTACCCATCAGTGGAAAGTGACCAGTCCACAGCGACCGTACTGCACTACTACTAGTTTCGACTGTTCACCTCCTTCATCCAAACTTATGTCTTCTATTTTGTCCACACAGCTTAACCCTTTACCCAACGTAACGGCCAAAGCCGGCCAGCGCTATTCTCAAAAATCGCCAATTAATTTTCATTATTTTTTTCATTTTTTGTCTCAAAAACATAGGTTATGACCCCTCGTTGGAACGAGCTCGTTCCAACGAGGGGTCATAACCTATGTTTTTGAGACAAAAAATGAAAAAAATTAGTTATTCAAGAATTATTTTTACAAGTGTCGTCTGCTTTCTACGTTAGGTAAAGGGTTAAACGGTTAGTGCAAGAAGCAAGATTATTATGCCAGTAATTGTTATTGACCAATCAGCTTCATTATCTAGTGACCGTATATGAGACTCTGTTTCATCGATCTGACCGTATATAGAGCTTATATACGGTCAATTCCGACATTTTGGTTTTGACATCCAACGCTCACTTCGATGTTTTTCCTAATTTCGCGTGTTCAACGAACAATAAATAATGTCGCGTGTGTGTCTGTTGAGCAACTTACAACTATAATACTTTTCTTCCAGTCTTTAAGAAATTTTAATAAACAAATGTAAATAAATACAATAAATAAACCACTAAAACGACATGTATAGAAGCCAACTGGCACTGTCTGAGACGAATTCAAGCGAGAATCCTTACCCGAATAATCTGCCCTTCTCAGCTCATGCAAATATTTTCGAGTTACTCCCCCTGGACTGTACATTTTATCGTCTGTTTTGTTTTGATTTGAATGATTGACCTTGAAGGTTACACTTATGGATGTGTCTCTTTCAAAGGATTGGCATAATAAATACGTTATGGGGCTTTCAGGGGGCGAATATGGTGTGATATAAGGCTCCGCGAGATCAGTATTATGCCCGGCCTTCGGCCTCGCTTAATATTGATCTCACTTCGCCTTATATCACTCCATATCCGCCCCCTGAAACCCCCCATAACTTATATTAGACGGCTTAATATTCCAAAGAGATGCTTAACCCTTTAAACCCTGATGGTATCTTCCATGTCAGTTCAATGACAACAGTAGGAAGAGTCCATATTCATTATCTGGGGGTAGACCAATTAATATTTTCAACGTGCAGCCTTGAAAATACTGATCGGTCTACACCGCACATTTACCTTGTAGCCATCCCGCTTAATGACATTATGACGTAGCTTGTGGCCCGGTCGGAAAACCGGCCTCGGGGGTTCAAAGGGTTAAAATTTTGTTAAGGGCAATACATTTTTTTCCATTTGAAATTATTTTCGTTATAATTTATGGAACAGTAATTAGATTTACTCGCCAATAAAATGTAATAAAACAAATTGACATGAACAACTTATGACTGCCAAAGACAACCACAGTCTTTACAAGTCAGCATTGTTTTTGTGAAAGAGGTTGCATAGCCGATACCAAAAATACCATGTGGATCAAAAAAGACAATGCAGGGGGGGGGGGGGGGGGCGTTTTCTTAAAGATAAAAATCAATTCTTCGACGACGAGAAAAGACCGAAATTTGCCATGCTTTAGTCGAATGGTCTTTCATTTTTAGCATCACTTCGACTGTTGGCCTTCTCAATAAGCAGCCTTTCAAAAATGCATGACCCTCAACCCCTGACAGTGGCAGCGAAAATTGGAGGGGGTGGGTACGGAAGGAACACTTTTCTCCCTACAAACACCATTTTGATTAAAACTGCCCATTGGCAGTATAATATTGTCACTTTTCAAACCAATGTCTAACTAGAATAACAGACAATTTCCCCCAAAGGCGGGAATAACCAAAACAGAACATTTTGTGCTAAAAAAAATATAGCTCATGGCACCTCATTGGAAAGATCCCAACGAGCTCGTTGCAGTGGGGGAGAGGGGGGGGGGGGGGGTCAAACCTTATATGGTTGAGGCAGCAATTGAAAGAAGTAATCAGTGATCCTACTCCTGTCATTCTAGCTACGTCATCGCCACTGTCGCCTGAATGGTCAGTATGCAAGGGGGGGGAGGGGGCTGATTTCGATTACTGCTTGTGCCGTTCTGAGGACTTTTGTTTACGCTCTTCTCGGAAAGCATTGTTAAACAGAGATAGAGAACATACAAAACGACGAACCTATTGCGATCTACACAATCTACGTCACTCGAGTTGACATGCCCATACACTGCAAAAAATATAGGTTATCTTTAGAAACAAAACTGGTTCTAATCTTGTCCCTGAGATGGAAACAGTTCTATTTAAACAGTATTTATTTCAAATCAAATAAATTTACCAAGATTAGCATTCAATTTTAACAGAATATTACATGAACTGAAGTAGATTCCGCAGTAAACTTGGAGCTTATTCAACGCAGTCGCCAAACATTTTGAAACAAGGGAGGTATGAACAGTTGGCATATCGAGCCAGTTTGGGTTCTGTATAGAACCAAAACTGGTTCGATATGCCAACTGTTCATATCTCCTTTGCTTAATAATGATTTGAGACAACCTCGTATAAGCTTTAAACTTACGACTGACCCCCCCCCCCCCCCCAATTTATGTTTAATTCTGTTAATATTTAATGTTAATCTTTATAAATTTAGTTAATTTGAAATAAATACTGTTTAAACAGAACTGGTTCCATCTCAGGGACAAGATTAGAACCAGTTTTGGTTCTAAAGAGAACCTATATTTTTTGCAGTGTATTATACACCTCGAAAGATATACATTTGATTTTTTGGGGAGACTGCTCCCTAACTTGCCGTATCGTTTTGTGAGAGAAATGCAGTTAGCGACAAACATATCCACGCAAAAGTTTTAACCCTTTACCCAACGTAACGGCCAAAACCGGCTAGCGCTATTCTCAAAAATCGCTAATTAATTTTCATTATTTTTTCATTTTTTGTCTCAAAAACATAGGTTATGACCCCTCGTCGGAACGAGCTCGTTCCAACAAGGGGTCATAACCTATGTTTTTGAGACAAACAATTAAAAAGGTGAGTTATTCAAGAATTTTTTTTGCAAGTGCCGTCTGCTTTTCATGTTAGGTAAAGAGTTAAAACTGGGGATCTCGGTCAGACAAAAACACAAGAAGTCGGTTTGCGTGTAGTTTTTTGGTATCCAAATTATTATAGCTACGTTTTGGGGGAACATATTGCATTCCTCTTGCAATATAAAAACTTGTTCGAAAAAAAAAAAATCTGCGTCTTTGATGCATAAATCGTTAAGATTTCAACATTCCTAGAAAGTCACTGGAGACCACATAACATACATACATCGATACAGTTGGAAAATGTTTAGACCCATATATGAATATCACTTACCTCGACGCCCCGGGCCGTTACACATAAACTGTAAACTACCTCTTAACACGTTCACAATACGCACTAGCTTCTCGCCAAGTGGACTATTCTTACATTCCTCCAAAAATGAAAAACATTCGTCGTAACTGAAATATTGAAAAAAACTCTATTTTACTTCATAAGTTATCACCTAGTCAATGTTTTAGTTTTAGTGGTAAACTCAGTTCTGTTTTGGGGAGCACTGGAGTCAAACCGAAATGTCACAGGTTCGATCCCCTTCAGGGATAACCGCGATGTGTCCTTGGGCAAGGCACTTAATCCCGATTGCCTACTTGGGGCACGATGACGCTGTATACTAATGCGTATTCCTCGTCGATGGTGCACTTGTCTTCAACAAATGTTTACCCTGATGTGAATCGGTAAATCTGACAACTGCTCGCAGTTGCACTGTGGTTCTTTACGGGTAGCCCGGCTTCCTCCGCTCGACTGTCCAACGCGAGGTGACCGTGGCTGTCCAAAGTGTCAGTAAACTCTAATAAATAAATAACAAAAATAAATAGTGTTGTTGTAACAACCTTCAACTAGCGCTGGAAGGTTTTGATTCTTCTGGTTCGGTTTCGACTTCAGGAAAAAACCTGGGTTTCCATTACGTTCTCTATCCGTTAAGAAAGTATAGTAACTAATACTCCAGGCTCCTTAACTTGGAAAAATCCGTAATATTAGTTACACGGTCTTTCAGCGGGGTTCACGTGTCTGTACTACCATTCTGAGATTCGTATTTCCTTCGACTGAAGGACGAAGGAAGTACGAATCTCAGAAGGGTACAGTACCGTACATCCTGCTGAAATACCGTGTGGCGAATTTATTACACGGTCCCTTCAGTGTGTCGTGTTCTGTTTTATTATATAATCCCTAAACGATATTCCAGTGACGAAACCTTTGATACAATTAATAATGTGAGAAACTGAAAAAACATATCTTTATTTATTATTAAACAACAACGATTTAGAGTTATTTCCCTTCGATTAAACTTAAACAATTGGGAGACTCCAATACAAGGACATTTGGAAACAGGGCAACACCGTGTCGGGGCTTATTACGGGTCGAGGAGGTCAAAGTGTCTGCTGTAGAGAACCACGGAACAACTGTCAGACTCCATGACGTATTAACTCAGCACAAAGAGAGATACCAGCGGTTGAGGGCAAATGCACCATCGACGTGCAATACGCTTCAGTACACAGCTCCACGGTACACTTCACATGGACGTCTTGTTGATCTGATCTCGTCAACGAGATAGAATATGACCACCCTAATGAATTGATTGTTGTAAAAATGTATCCAGTTTTTGACAGGGTATATGATCTCTTGAATCAGGTGGGCTCCTCCCAAACCAATGTTTCCGTTTGGACTCTTTTTTTCTCTAAATAACCCTTGTGACAAAATCTTGATTTGACTTGAACGCACCAACAGCGGTGTGTAATTTCCTACCGTTGATTTGCTGAAGCCGAATTGGGCTCCCTAGCTGAGTCCTTAATGGTGTGTGAGGTCAATTAGCCCTATCATCGCCATCAGATCTACGATATACCACAGTACCCGCAACCTCATAAAACTCCCTACTCCTTCCTCCTCCTTTTCTGCCGCAACCCAGAGTAGTAATGCCGATCGTTGTACGTTCGAAGGTAACCTATAGTTGTCTGAAGACCAATACCCTTCAATATCAGACCAAACTTTCTTTTTTCTACCCTGCGTAGACATGTTGATATAAAGATAAAGAAGAACCCCACGACCAAGATAGAAAGAAGTTGAACTAAACCACGAAGTCCATGTGTGCAGGCATGTGTTTATATTTAGAGGTTATTTTTTTTTGGTAAATTTCATATCGGCCGAGATATCAGTCCAGGTAACTTCCCATCAGCCTGACTGACACCGAAGGTCGAGGGCTGCTCCGTAGTTGGCTAATATCTCGGCCAATAAGAAAATGAGCAAGTAACAGCCTCTTTATTTATTAAACCTAAACAAATAGTTACAAAAATTCTCAGATCTGTTACAGCTTTCTGACAGTGCTATTTATTGTTTCTCATCCTTTTTACAATGTCTGTGTTTTCCCTTCTTCTCCAAGTTTAGCTACTCGAACATCTCTCCTTCCCCACTAGAGAAAGCCGCTACGTTCGGAAAGGTGAACTAGTTCCTCTCGCACTTCAACGTATCTCTCTACCTATATCTCGGAATATCACATTGCGATCAAATTTCTTTACAACTCCCTATTTCTTCTCTTCAGCCACCTAATCTCCACTTATTGCCATGATTAATTCCTCCTCATTCAAATCTCAGCTTCAAACCACCTCGCCATGCCTTGAAATGTCGATATCCGTATCATGTCAGTTTGAAGACATGTCAGTCGAGTTTGATAATGCGTCCCATGAGTTCCAATGTGTTCTATATGCCAGTAGGCCAGTAGGCACATGGAACACATTGGAACTCGGGGGGACGAATGGACAATTCTGGGTAATAAAATAATATCTGATAAATAACATTAGTTATTCTTGTGTTTTCCAGGGTGTATGGGAATTTACACCGGTTTGAGAACTCATACTCCCTGAGGCGAAGCCGAAGGGTGTATGAGTGCCCAAACCGGTGTAAATTCCCATACACCCTGGACAACACAAGGATAACGGATTTATTTCCAAGAATGTTGGTGTACTTAATACTTTAACCTACATTGTGGGCAACAACTGACAGAAAATTTGTACTTTGCAAGTTTCTTTAATAAAACTAGACAAATATGGATGTTATTGGAACTGGCTCAATGAGCCAGTTTCAATGACATCCATATCTGTAATATTTTATTGCACATAAATGTTAAATTTCCTGTATTTTTATTTTTGTTCTAACATAACCGAGCAGAAAGTATGAATTAATAATTAAAAATGGGTACTTTTTAGCCATATAACTTGCTCTTGTGTATTCTTGTTTTTACACCGTGGTTAAATACAGTGTAAAAAAGCCACTGTGGATTGCAAGTTACACCGTACCTCTCAGCCAATCAAAATGCAGTATTTTTCTCATTTGGAAATAATATTAATTATCACTTATTTATTTATTTTTTTATTTAGTTATTTATCATGTAAGCACATTATTTATTTATTTATTTATTTATTTATTTATTTATTTATTTATTTATTTATTTATTTATTTATTTATTTATTGGATTTAACGACATTTTTGACAGCTAGGGTAACTTGAGTACATCCTGAAGATCAGCATCCAGTCTCTTATATACATATATCTCCCTGTTCTCAAAAGATAAAAAAAAACTGTATAGACTGATAGAGCTTAGACGAATGGAATCTGATTGTTCCTTCTGAGACGTGGTCGGGGTACATGGTCAGAGGTGACAAACAGTAGTAATGGTGGAATACCCAAAGTACAGTACAGATAGAAATAACATGGTATAAGTCGCTAGTGGAGTATAAAGATATGGCACCAGGTAAGTAAAGTGGAAGGTGATGATAAGACAGACTGGACTAAGGTAAAACGCAGCTGTACTATATATAAGTAGCAGGAGTGTTTGTGCCACAAAGAGACTGTAATGGTAAAAATTAGTACCACCAGTGGTCTAAAGGTGTACTCTGAAGCAGTTGGGTTCAGTGGCGGCGCCATGGAGGGGTATGTGGGGGTACTTACCCCTCCACTTTTTTCGCCAAGCGTAGTAAAACAATACTATCATTTTAATTTTTGTTGTATTGAACGTTGCGATGTAATGGTCGGTATGCTTAATCTCATATTCCCAAGTGCACTAAATCAGAGAAGTTTTGAAATTATGTTTGCCCCCACCCCACCCCCCACCCCCGTCCCCTCACACACACGCTAGCTGCAAACAACAAACAAGAGTCGAGAGTCCAAATTGCAACAAGGCATGCCGCGTTTAAACGGACTGCAACATAGTGCTTAAGAGTATTCGACGAATGCTAGAATCGAGAGCGTGCAAGGCATCCCTTTGGAATTCCGCCTTCAGCAATTTTAAAAAATATTTTTTTTTTAATATTTTAGAAAAATTCTCAAAGGTATAACTCAATGAAATCATGCAAATATGAATATCATTGGAACCGGCTTGTTCAGCCGGTTCCAATGATATCCATATTCGCATGATTTTGTTGCAAAACAGTTAAAAATTTTCTCCACTTAGGGAGAGGACCCCCCCCCCCCCCCCGAAACCCACCTCAGCTCGGCGCTGCACAATCCCCAACTGTACCCCCTCACTTTTGTAACTCTGGCGCCGCCACTGGTTGGGTTGAAAATCAACCCAGTCAACGGGGTTGAGTGAATATGCTAGAGTGTAGAAGTAAACACGCGATGGCAGAATATTGTTTTAAGTAGCGGTCGCATGTGGTCATGTGTTTCTTTCGATGTATGCACATTATTATGCGTTGTGTAGTAACACGCAAGTACACTTGGGGAAAACATGGTACCAATGGTTAAACGAAGGCCAAGGTATGGAGGCGAATGTCACGACGATGTAGAAGTTCGCATGTGCTACATGTGTTGTGCACCAACTAAACAGCACATCCAGTATACTGGCACATCTGGGGAAATCGGGTGTCGTGGATCTGACATAAGTATGAAAACGAAGAGCCTGGGGAGGAGGAAGTTCGCCTCCACTTAGGGAAGGAACTGTGAACCCAGATACGGGCCAGGATGAATGGCCCAGTCTGGTTGAAATTGGGTGGAGATCAAAGAGCCAGACGGAGTCATACGTAGCTAGCAGTAGCCAGGAAAATACAGAAATAAGTAGAAAACTAGGTTAGGGAGGGAAAATGGATCGCTGGAAACAAGGAGGAATCTTGGAGAATTCAAGCCAGTTTGAGTGCCTCTCAGTCTTATAGCACTATGGCATGTTCCAGAAGGCTTTGATGTTGTATTTGGAAATGTCAGTTAGTGAACGGGTCCGTTTTAGTAAATCGACACACTGTCACTGGATGAAGAGACAACCCGCACTATTTGGGACCATATAGCATTACGTGTCACCCATATAAATCCAAAATGTTTGTTTCTATAAGATTCTGGAATCCATTTAAGTATTTTTGTTGACCACTATCTATTACTCCCTTTCACCCATTCACCCACTTCTCCCTCCTATCACCCCTTCTATAATCCAGTATCTTTGAGTAAATAGTGGTCGACTGTTCTCCCATCGTACCTATCCTGGGTACATTTCCCCTTAGACTTCGCATCTCTGGTCTGAAATCTCGCGACCAAGTTCATTGATGTTGTCTGACAGCTTCCTCCCATTCATGTTATCTTTTTTTCTCCCCCCACTGCATGTGTAACATATGTGTGTCCCGGGTGAGATAGCAGACAGAGACAGATGTTTCTCCCCCACTGCATGTTTAACATACGTCTGTCCAGGGTGAGATAGCAGGGAGAGACAGATGTATCCCACCCCACCCACGTGACGGTATACATTTATAACGTTATTATGACGTTATGCATATCGTATCAGTTTGTTACCAACTAATTCATATTGGTGTCATCAGAATGCCGTGTGATCAAAGTTTGATGCTCTAAAACTCTTTAAACCCCAAGATGCCACCGTTCCTAAATGATTTCGTGGTATATACCTTTGGTATATACGTAACTTTTCCATACTCTTTGCGATGGTGTCATTAGTTTTTCAAAACAACGAATACCAAATGAGTTGATTACATCAGCACGTGACTGCCGATTACCTCTGGCTAACGTAACCGCTGTATGGTGGGGGGGGGGGGGGGGGGTGGGGGGAGAAAAATAATCCCTGATGGGTACGGGTGTGGGATGGGAAAATCTCACCCTCGGGACAAGGTATTTGGTCCAGACACTCGGCAAGCCTCGTGTCTGGCCCAAATATCTTGCCCTCGGGTGAGATTTTCCCATCCCACACCTGTACCCATCAGGGATTATAATAATTTTAACGTTAAGTGGGTGGGGGGGGATACATATGTCTCTCCCTGCAATCTCACCCTGGACAGACGTATGTTACACATGCAGTGGGGGGAGAATATAATAATCCCACCCCCACCCACGTGACGTTATACATTTATAACGTTATTATGACGTTATGCATATCGTATCAGTTTTTTGCTACCAACTAATTCATATTGACGTCATCAGAATGCCGTGTGATCAAAGTTTGATGCTCTAAAACTCTTTAAACCCCAAAATGCTACCTTTCCTAATTGATTTCGTGGTATATACCTCTGGTATATACATAACTTTTGCATGCTCTTTCCGAAGGTGTCATTCGTTTTTCAAAACAACGAATGCCAAATGAGTTCATTATATCAGCACGTGACCGCCGATTACGTTGGCTAACGTAACCACTGTATGGTGGGGGAGAAAATTAATCCCAAGATATTTGGGCCAGACACGAGGCTTGCCGAGTGTCTGGACCAAATATCTTGTCCCGAGGGTAAGATTTTCCCATCCTACACCCGTACCCATCAGGGATTATAATAATCTACGACCTGTGTGTCCTTTTCCTCATCACCTTTGTGTCCATTAAATTCCTCCGTCGGAATTATAAAGTGACTCCTGTTTTCTAATTCCGTAATATTGGATTTTAGAGTAATGAGTACGTGTTGCGTCATTCCATTAAGGCATGCAGCCGCCACTGCACAGTTGGGGCCTACACTTTTGTTTTAACTTTTACACATACAATTGGCAGCGCGGTGGTTCAATGGTTGTTGCATTGAAATCCAAACCGAAAGGTCTACGGTTCGATCCCGCCAGGGGTGATGTGTTGTCCTTGGGCAAGGCACATAATTCTGATTTCGCACATGAACCCACGGTGGCGTTGTGCACTAAGGCCTCCTTCACGTCGATAGTGCACTTGTCTTCAAGCAATGCTAACCTTGCTTGTGTGGAGTTAGTACGTTGGGGAGTTTGACAGTTGCTCGCCGTTGTTCAGTTGTTCTCTCAGGGTACTCCGGCTTCCTCCACCCGTACAACTGTCCGAAACAACCTGGCTGTCGCTAAACCTCAATAAATAAATAAATGCCCATACAATTTCTTTGGTTAGCTCAGCCGGGAAACAGACGTCTGTCCGATCTGTGATCAGTGAAGGATTTAATTCCTCTTTAACCTTTTACCCAACGCAGACGATATCAAAATTTATTATTTTAAATATCATTTTTTTAAATTTTTCAAAAAATTTCAACAAAACCATATAATGTGACCCCTCATTGGAACGAGCTCAATGAGCTCGTTCCAATGAGGGGACACATGATATGGTTTTGTTGAAATATTTTGAAAAAAATATTTTTTTCAACTGCTCAGTTTGCATATTACGCGGGCAGATGCGGGCGGATGCGGGCGATTCGTTAGGTAAAGGGTTAATCTGCATGCAAACCCCCTCCTCCCTATTTTCCTCCTTCAGTTCTCCCTACATCAATTCATAGTCATCCGCGCACTTGTTCTACCTATTCATCATGCCTAACCATGCCACCCAAAGGCTCCAATCCCTATCAATCTTGCCATTTCACTTAGTTTTATGTGGAAACCCCTGATGTTGCTGCCTCTCACTACCGTATTCTTCGACTTCCTTGCTGTTGTCCATCTTGTTTTTACCGAGTAGTAGCCTCGGGATTCTCCGACCCCGCCACTCTCGTTTGCTTTTCATACTTGTATTTCCTATGACTGTTGCCTCTGCCCCCCGTACGTCTCCATAAAAGGACCTGATATCCGTAAAATTCATTCCCAACACTTGAGTCCTCATTCTGAAATGGCGGCATGTCATTTAAATGCGATAAATTCCTTTCACGCTGCATATAATTGTAAGAACTGCCAATACACAACATTGTATAGTCTACGCGGTGAATAACCTAGCATTGCAGACTGGTACCCCCCCCCCCCCCCCGAGCACTTAATACCCCCAGAATCGAACCAAACCTACTTTTTAGTGCTTCGGGATATCTCTAGAGTAGAAATTTAGATGTTAACTTGAAATCAGACCTTCTGTACTACATGAAATCCAAGATGGCATCCAAGATGGTGCCTCAACCCATTATGTTCAATTTCGCATCATTCTCCCAGCTTTAATCACAGAACATGATCTTTTCTCTGTAGAATTATCTTGTCGATATAACGACGCATATCGTCGCGTGAGAACCATAAGGTTCTATCTTCTAGAGGAAGATAGAACCTTATGGTTCTCACACGACGATATGTTGATGTTATTTTTGATACTTCAAATCCAAAATGGCTGTAAAAATATGCCTCGAAATAAGGAAAATTAATTTTTACTCCTAAATATGTTTACAAAGTCACACGTTACATTTCACAAAATTAAAGAATTTTAGAGAATTTTATCACAGAAATAATTTATAATTATTCTTCTCAGAGAATCTGTTACAACATTGCAAATAGACTGCTCCTTTGTATAGAAATGGCCGCAAAACTTGTCTACCCTCGAAAAAAGTAAACTAAATAAACGACCCACATTTGCAGAAGACAAGGCTGTAGGGGAAAGGTACGTCATAATTCACGTGACTGGTGTCGTCATGTGGCTTGTCATGGTTACCAGTACGGGTGTGCCGTCATTAGTGTAGCGATATGTGGTACATGTATTAGTGTACATGCATTTTGTAAGGGTGACACATGTTCCTATCATCTGTTTTGTTTTATGGAGGCCACTATCTTGGATTCTATAGTGACATGTGGTGGTTATTAGTATGAAAGGTTCCTATCGACAAGGGATATATTTGGAGTGTGTATTTAATTCATTTGGGGATATATCAAATTACCGGAAACGACCGCAAAAAAGTAAAATTACCGAAAAAGACCTTACAGGGCTTACATCTTGGATAACATTTGGTTACTTTGGATCCTAGAGGGCTATTACGGTGGTATGGGGATACATCCGGTGGTGTGTTCGATTCAATGTGATAATTTGTTGTAGCTCGAATTCTTTGAGAGTCCTCTTTTTCTATCTATGCTAGATCGTTGTCTTATCTATTCCCAGATACTCTTAGCTATCTTCGACCCTGTCTCTAGCTCTGCCCTTGAACAAGTCTTGAAAATAATTAGTTTGATCCACTTACCTAAGTCCTGTCTATACGCTGTTCATATTCATCTCCTTTTGATGATGTGCGTAGTTTTTTTACTTGTCTAATCAGCTGACGAGCAATGAGACAAAAAGGTTTTTTTTGGAGTAAATGTTTCCTGATTACTGTTTATTACACTATTGGATTCCAATCAAGCCTGGGAATCAGCAGAATGTTATCTGCAGAATGAGGACCCCATAGCAGGGTAGCATTACTAAATTTACCCTTTGTTAATCTCAATAGGAATCAAGGTCTCAGATCTGAGCAGAAAGAGGAACCCTAGGGGTAAATTTTGGGTTTCTAGCCCATTGGGTTAGCATCAGCAAATCCACCCTCTGGGTACTTCATTCTGCAAAAGACAGATGGCTAATATCCAGGCTTGATTCCAATCCCACTTTGGTGGTCACCACTACATTCATTTATGATTATCTACTGCACTACTAAATTCTTTCAATACAGACCAATTTAAGTTTGGGTTTATTTCACCATTATTCCAGTGGTTGACTTACCTAACATCTTAGAACTGAGGAAATCTGACGCATTCCTTGAATAATAGTTCGACACATCTGAGAAAAGGAATTATTACACATCCATTAAACTTTAAACCCTTGCATTTAACGGAAGCGCCGCTATGACATAAATGTTTCTGTATTTAACTGGTGATGTACAAGCCGAAACTTCTTTTCCCTGCACCGTTTAGGCTAGTTCCTTTCCTGTCTAGTTACACTTGGAAAAGTTTCCAAATTTCGTTATACTGTTATCGATCGTCTGCGTTTCTCCCAGCTGTTTTGCAAATCCGCCCAAATTTATACTTACATTTTATTATCAGTAATAGCTACCAAAGGTTTAGGCGTGAATAGACACCAGCCGAAGAGAAACGGCGATACAAGTTTAAACAAATACGCCCAATAGAAAAGATAACGAATGTAATTTAGACTGGTTCCCTATAGGTTGTTTTGATATTTTATCGATCCATCTGATCAGTAACGCTTCAAACAAGAGTAACGTACTCTTTACCTCTGGGTTTAAACATCATACTTAAAATTTGTTTATTTAAATGAATTTTAGTGCATGGGGGTGTGTAATAAACATAGAACGCGATGTGTGTTTGAAACGGTGGGTGTTTTACATAACTCGTTGGAATGGTGTAGAAACAGACTCTCGCGAAATATGACTACACCATTCCATCTCCTTATGAAAAACATCCACCTATTCAAACACACATCGCTTGCTGTCTATTTCTACAATCAGAATCTGGCCTAGTAAGGATTTCATAAGTGAGATTCCTGTGAACGTAGGAATGGTGATCGATGGAATCTCACTTTTTATCGTGTGACGATATAATGACTTGAGGTCAGACCTAAATGAAGTAATTCTTCATGCCCGCGCCCCATGTCCCCAGGTGATGAAAATAGGGGGGGGGGGGGATTCGTCGCCACATGCTCACTATACAAAGGGATTCGATAAGTGGAATCCATGTGAACGTGGGAGTGGCGGTCGATGATATCCCCGGTATCAAGAATTAAAGTGTACCCGAAATGAGGTGATCCCTCGCAGTCCGCTTATGGCAAAAATGGGGTTCTATAGTCACTGACTAACCATTGAAAGGTTTCCACCAATTAAATTCCTGTGAACGTGGAACTGGTGATCGATGGAATCCTTTTTGCACCGTATTGAATATGAGGTTAGATTTAAATGATGTATTCCGAATAACCGTCATATGACCAAGACTGGGTAGTTTTTCCACAGGTGCAATAGTATTAATTCCAAACAAATTACAGGATAATCACGAAACGTTTAATTAATCAAGCCCCGCTACAACCGGGTGCTTCATTAACCCTTTACCTAACATGAAAAGCAGACGACACTTGCAAAAAAAATTCTTGAATAACTAATTTTTTTCATTTTTTTGTCTCAAAAACATAGGTTATGACCCCTCGTTGGAACGAGCTCGACGAGCTCGTTCCAACGAGGGGTCATAACCTATGTTTTTGAGACAAAAAATGAAAATATTTTGAAAATTAATTGGCGATTTTTGAGAATAGCGCTGGCCGGTTTTGTCCGTTACGTTGGGTAAAGGGTTAAGAAGGTGCAACGGCACCGCTATCCCCAACCAAGAAGTGGTTACTAACCAGAAACCATAAACAACTGAAATGTTCCAAGTCAAAAAAGTCGAAAAAGGCCAATAACTTAAAAAAAAATAAAAATTAGACGGACGGACGGACGGACGGACGGACGGACGGACGGACGGACGGACAGACGGACGGACGGACGGACATTGTTACAAAAGGGAGTTGCGGACTTAAATCTTCGCTGAAAAACTGATCATTTTAAAACGTTTGGACAACCGCTAAAAAGTCGTTTCTTCGGAAAATTCGTTTGGGGGAATAGACAGGGTTAGATCCCACAAGATAAACCTGAATAGGGGCAACGCTAACCCCAGCCGTTAACTGGCCATAAACCTTAACATAAACCCCGAAAAATCGCTAGAAATCAATTCTTGCCTCATAAGTCTCATATTTTAGATATTAAGCTCGTAATATTTGTACGCAAGCTCAAGATCTGGAACTAAGCTCATAATGCCTGTCCGGGCAAAAAAAAAACAAACTCGAAACTCCCGTATTATTGCCCGGACGGACGGACGGACGGACGGACGGACGGACGGACGGACGGACGGAGACGGAACCATTTCTATATCGCCCGCAAACTTCGTTTTAGCGGAAGATAATTAAAATTTTGCTGATGATGATTTTTATTACTTTGTAATTACTACCCACTCGTGGAGTACGACTTGTCCA
Organism: Pictodentalium vernedei; assembly: GCA_031216915.1. NCBI lineage: Eukaryota > Metazoa > Mollusca > Scaphopoda > Dentaliida > Dentaliidae > Pictodentalium > Pictodentalium vernedei. Next base: position 60,787,833 of record CM062294.1, on the reverse strand, counting down.
CGACGGCTGTGCTTTATGCCCTCATTGTTCGTTCTCGGGGTTGTCTGGTGTTTTCGTTTGGTAAAAGTAACAACAGGAAAGTTGGCTTTTTACGGCAAACTAATTAGACTCGACTACGTCACAGATAATCCGTCATTAAGAATATCCGTCAGTATCACAGCCAGCAACACTAAATGTCCACCTTGGCCCTTTGTTTGGCGAATGTGCTTTTACAGTCATTTGCAAATCGTCCCCTGAATTCCAATGTGTTCTATGTGCCTACTGGCACATAGAACACATTGGAACTCAGAGGACGAAATGTTTCATCTTCATAGAAACAAATAGCAAATCTCAGCTCCTCGACTTTTATAATAATGGAAAGGGCACTGTCTGTATTATATGACACGATGTGCACGCTATTGACATTACGAACAGGAAAAAAAGTACTGAAAATCAAAAGATGGCGAAAAAATCGGTTTTTTTATCTTTAAAGGGGATTTCAACCGAAAATGGTAGCAAAACGTTAAAACTGACAGGGAGAAAAATTATAAATGAAAAATGCCCGAAATGTGTGTAATGGTTCGCAAAACGTTGGCACAAATTCACAAACAAACATTTCGAAATTTCAGTATTTATATGGAATTCCCATACCCTAAGTATTAAATTTTCTTACAACTTTAGAAAATTAAGGGGGGGGGGGGGCTAATTTTCCCGTAGACTTCCTCCAATGACAAAAGATGTCAGCCATGACTGAGTAGAAGGGTTCATCTTGTGAGTCGGTGTTCTAGAATGCTGGCCTATCATGTGATATATAGAGGATATGGAATGAGTGTTTTTCTCATATCATATTTATGAAACGAGTCTAAGAATTTTTCCGTTTTGGCGAGCCCAAAACGAAAATTCGGACGAGTTCCATAAATATTATATGAGACAAACACTCATTTCATATTCTATTTATCATATGACACACACACGCACAAATTAGCCACTTAGTGTGACTTTTTAACCCATCACCTAACTTGAGTTGCAGACGGCACTTGGAAAAAACATCTTCGAATAACTAAAAGTAAACATTTTTTGCTTCCAAATCATAGCTTATGACCACTCATTGGAACGAGCTCGTCGAGCTCGTTCCAATGAGGGGTCATAACCTATGTTTTGGAAGCAAAAAGTGAAAATATAAAAAAAAAATGGCGTTTTTCTTGTAGGTAAAAGATTAATACAGTATAACCCACCCTAAAAAGGACAGATAACGTAAATTCTCCCTACTGAAATTATGCAAATGTGACCCAGTTGTATTTTTTTTAGCCAATCGAATTGTCCAGTTTTGAAATTGACCAATGAAAGCTCCCAACTCTAATTATGCAAATTATGAAAATGTGGCCCAGTTGTATTTTGTTCAGCCAATCAAATTGTCTAGTTTTGAAATTGACCAATGAAATTGACGGAAGGCTTTATTTATCACTGATTAATATGAAAACAAAATATGAAATGTTTTAAAGTGAACAAAACGGACGAGTCTGGATATGATAAATACCAAGCAGTGGAGGCCGAGGGATACTGGATATTTCACTTTCATGCGCCACCATCATTCTATATTTTCTTTTCGATACCTGCAACATTTTGAAGCACAAGTGGTGCAATACTGTCAACAGGAATCCAACGAATTCATAATATTTACGATTAGATAGTTTTTTTAACCCTTTACCTAACATGAAAAGCAGACGACACTTACAAACAGTGGGGTGGGCAGGGGGAGGGGACAGTAGTGAAGGCTGCCTCTATAGGTACAAGCATTTAACACTGAATTCCCCATACCCCAATGCTGCCACTATAGGTACAAAATTAACATAGGATTCTCCATAGGGGGCTTGTACCTTTAGTGGCAATTTTGTACCCATAGTGGCATTTTTAGAGCCAGGAAAATTAATTTTGTACCTATAGTGGCAGTATTGGGGTATGGGGAATTCAGTGTTAAATACTTGTACCTGTAGTGGCAGCCTTCACTACTGGGGACACCCCCCCCCCCCCCCTCGAATCCTGGAAAAAAATTATAAAGTAGGAAATTAGAAGGGCAAGTCATGAGTCTTTGGAAATTCCATCTATCTGGATTTTAGAGCTTCTTTAGCGAAGCTGATGGCTCCTTTACTTCCCAAAATTCCAACTCGTTTTCAAATCGGCAAAAATTCCAACTGTTACTATTTACAACTACAGTGTACGCAATATCGAGCTTCATAAGTATGCATGATGTCAGTCGGTACGAGATTTCTATAGTACCTTACTTATCGTAATAAAAAAAATCCTCGAACTGCACTTCAAGAAAATCACATCATGTAAAATCGTTATCCTGAGTTAATTCCATCATTCCCGGTTACAAAATGATGAAACCTCGAAAACTGATCATTCCTGCATAAGATCTAATTTAATGTTAGGACAGTGTAAATTGTTCAAATTTCTCAGCTTGAGCATTTGTTTAGCAAATATTCAATTCCCAGAATAATACCAAATAATAATAACCTGATAATTCTATCATAAATGTGTTGGCATTTCAGTTACTAGAATCAATTGACTTCATTTTCAAAATGTTTCTCGGTAGTGAATTTCCAACTATGAGGAGGGCCCCGGAGGGGGTTTATCCTTCTGGGTCCCTCCTCCATTTTGGAAATTCACTACCCTACACCCCAATCGGAAACCTCTAGCCACGTCCCTGAGCTTATCACCTCATTGGAACGAGCTCAACAAGCTCGTTCCAATAAGGGGCCATAAGCTATGTTTTTAGGGCGAAAAAGGGCAAAATAATGAAAATCGAATGGCAGTTTTTGTGAATAGCACTGACCAGTTTTGGCCGGTGGGTAAAGAGTAAAAATGCTTCATGCGTAATTGATTGAAAAGGAAATTATTTAACCCTTTACCGACATGTAACATGAAAAGCAGACGACACTTGCAAAAAAAATTCTTGAATAACTAATTTTTTTCATTTTTTGTCTCAAAAACATAGGTCATGACACCTCGTTGGAACGAGATCGACGAGCTCGTTCCAACGAGGGGTCATAACCTATGTTTTTGAGATAAAGAATGAAAATATTTTGAAAATTAATTGGCGATTTTTGAGAATAGCGCTGGCCGGTTTTGGCCGTTACGTTGGGTAAAGGTTTAACCAAACACTGACATACTGAGTGCAAGAATCCTTCTTTTTGTTCCTTTTCCTTTCTCTCCTACATCAAAATATTGTGTCTGTGGTGGTCGTGGTGAATTGGAGTCCTCTGGAGTTGGGGCGGATAGGGGGTTCCGAACCAACGGGCCGATGGTTTGAGAAAAGTTTGTTTTTAGGTATGAATGTCGCCAAATCCTTACGCTTGACTTTTTGGAAGGTTTGTATCTAACGACAACATGTTAGGGCCCCCGCGATTGGAGTAGGACCGGTATAACAGGAATGGAAGACCATAGGAAAATTAGTCCCTCTGGACTATTATTCCGCGGAATTATAGTCCTAGGTCTAACATTTCTAGGAACAGTAGTCCGGCGGATTACTATTCCTAGAAATGTTAGACCTAGGACTATAATTCCGCGGAATAATAGTCCAGAGGGACTAACGTTCCTACGGACTTCCATTCCTTTTACACCGGGACGCAAGAACATCAAACAACTTGATACATTTTGTGACTTACTAGAGGGAACGGATGGAGCATCATAAAAAACAAAGCTCCGATGACCTTTAAAATGCACCCGGGCTCCAAGGGCCTCCAAATATTGGATTTTTTTCGTCAAAAGTTTGGGTCCTCCTGGACTTGCTTTGCCCTCTTCCCTATGCGTGATCCGCCACTCATACTCTAAGTTACATGGCACGTAGAGGCTGATGCATGTCCATACATGGCGATGAGAGTTCATATCAGGTGAGGCCTACCAGAACCTGATATGAGCACTCAGAACTTTGTATAAAATTATATTATTAAAACTATAAAATTAACCCTTTTCCTAGTGTCATTCCTCATCCAATTATCCTTCATGTTTCCAAAACGTTTTGCCAGTAGTTTCCTAAGGCGTCTTGTTTTACTCGTCAGATATTTGGGGCATTCTAAAATGAAATGATCTAGGGTCACCAATATTGCCCCCCTCCCCTCCCCCTACCCTCCCCCCCCAAAAAAAAAACGATTCATCCAGGTTCTTCTCAAATGTTGGCACAAATTTTAATATGACCCGTCTAAAGAACGATTGGTCCTAATTCCACCTCACCAGTTTTTATTACAACCCACAAACACACTTTCCCTTATAAGGCTTCTCTCCTGCTTCAACCCCCTTCTAAAGCAACAGTCAGATTTAATTCTCCGTTAAATCTATCTCCTGACTTATCCATCTTGTCTGCACGTTATAGATTATTTGTGTTGTTTTTTTTTATTAATTCTGCCTTGATTATTTCACAATATTTTACGCAGGGAATATTGACCCACTGGTATGAGAGCGCCACTTTCTGATTGGTAAGAAGACCGCATTTTCAGTCACGGGACTATTGCGTGGGTAGTGTTTAAAATGCAAAGTAAAAGTATATTAATGGGAAAATTTCATTAGCAGATTCAAAATATATTTGGTTTTCTTGCCAAGTTCATTTAATCGCGCCAGCCCTGACCTGCAAAACTGAGTAAATCATGATTTGCGCAGTGGTAGCACCTGACGATTCTGGGGGAGAGGGAGGGGAGAGGGGGAGAGAGGGGGTGGCAGAGGAAGGGTTATCAATAAAGGGACTATGTCCGAAGCTGAATTTGTAGAATAATAGTATGGCATTCAGATACCGTACATGTGGAGGTGTGAAAATTGGGGTTTAGGAGGGAAAATCCCCCCCCCCCCCCATCCCACCTCTCCAGCACTGCCAGTAGGTTTGAAAACGATATACCCTACTTTATTTGTTTAACCCTTTCTTCATTGGCGGCCTGGAAGATATCATTTCAGTAAATAGTATCTACGGCGAAATTGGTGAAACCATGCGGGTCTGTTAAGAGGTTCAGTAAACATTTAATCCAACAGCTCAGTCGTGCTGTTGTATTCAATTGTTACCGACTCTCGCTTCAAATTTTTTACTCTTTATATCGTCTGCTTGTTCAATGTTTTTTTCACGCAAAAAGTTATGCACACCAGGAGCCAATACTATGGAACTTTTACAATCGTATTTTCTAGAATATATATGTATATATATATACGTGACTATGGAGCTATGTGAACAACTAAGAATGAGTACTGATATTGAATAATTGTATTTTCTAGAATTGTATTTAGAGTTATGACTTTAAATGGGTTGAAATGAATCATTAACATTTTCAAAGATGTGGCAATTTGCCAGTTGGCAAATTGCCATATCTTTTAAAATGCAAATGATTCATTTTAGTCAGTTATATTAATAAGTAAAAAATACAGTTCTAGAAAATACAATTATAAAAGTTTTATAATATTGGATCCCGTAGGTTGAAAGTGTTAAAGACAATAGTGCAAACCTGCAAAATGCATCTAATAGTGCGTCGACATCAAGGTTCTTAGCTTCATACTGTTCCGTTATCTTTTCTAAAGATGCAAACGGCTTCTGGAAACATTCCATCGTTTTAACTGGATCACATTGGTCTGAAACGAAAGAAAGTTGTGTTTCAGTAGCAGTCCTGGTAATTCATCCTTGTTTCCTCGGCAAATGAAAACTGCTGTGGGAAACTGGTGCTTCTACGGAAATTGCTGTGGAGCCTGTTCCATTGTGTAAAAATCATCAGGGGGCTGGGCAGATTCTCAATTGCCATGTAAATGTAGTATTCGGCGACGTGAAAACTTTCAAATAACTTTAACATGTGAAAGTAATTCGAGATTCATGTGGATATAAGCACAATCAATGTGCTGATTTCACTCAATTAGATCATTCCAATATCATGAACCATGTGAATGCGGAGAAAAAATCTTATGTAAGCAGGTAACCTGCTCAATATGTATAGTATGAGTGAAAATAAGATGCAGCATAATCACAAACTACAGTTAAAACTAGAAGTCCTGTCACGACTTGCGAGCTTATCTTGACAGAATTTCGCACAGGAATGGCGCGCAATTTTCCTATTAAAAATACCCAAATTACCACAGAGTCTTGCCATTACTCACAGCAAACACAAGCAATGTTTCAGCCAATGGACCTCCGGGAGGTCCATTGGCTGAACCATTGCTTGTTCATAGGCTGCTTAGAGAATTTGATAGCCTTTCCATATGACCTAACGCGCCGATAAACGCGCTAAATGGCGAGGTGTTTGCGCGCAATTGATGACAGGACTTCTAGTTTTAACTGTAAGTATCTCACTGCTTCTATGTTGATAACTGTAAGAGCTTTCCAGAAACTGATGTCATATTCTCGTGTTATCAACATACAAGAAGCAGAACACACAGTTTTTCGTGGTTATGCTGCAACTTGTACTGTAAATTGTAATGATTAGCAATACAGTACAGTTTAACCCTCATGGTTTGATTCCTTGTGTAACATAGAAGTTGTGTAATTTCTGCCACCACAAGGCTTTATGAAGAAGCTATCCTAGGCAGTATTTTTGCTGTCGATATTGTCGTTTCCTCGGCATTTTCCTAGGCTGATTGCTGAGGATGAATTGCCAGGGCTGCAGTAGGCGCACCCGATATCAAACATTATTATTTTAAATATTATGTTTTCAACTTTAGCAAAAAATAAAATAAAATATAATATCCTGTGAGCCACCCTAATTGAAACAAGCTCTTTACAAGTAGAGATCACATGGTATGCTGTTGTTAATTGTTTTTAAACCTTTACCTAACATGAAAAGCAGACCACACATGCAAAAAAAATTCTCGAATAACTCATTTTTTTCATTTTTTGTCTCAAAAACATAGGTTATGACCCCTCATTGGAACGAGCTCAACGAGCTCGTTCCAATGAGGGGTCATAACCTATGTTTTTGAGACAAAAAATGAAAAAAATAATGAAAATTAATTGGCAATTTTTGAGAATAGCTCTGGCCGGTTTTGGGCGTTACGTTGGGTAAAGGGTTAAGCTGCCCAATTTGTATATTACACCGGTGAATTTCGACAATTCGTTGGGTAAAGGGTTAATGGTTTAATCTTTACACAAAACCAGCGATATTTCGCGCAGTCTGGGTATGACCCATGAGATGTCTTTATAGCCCAGCAAGATCGTATGACATCTGGCTGAAAAGTGAACAATCAGACCAGAAATTGGGAGGAACGTGTTGTAAATAGATGATACTTAGTGACCATTTTAGCTTATTTAATGCAGAATTGACCATTCATAGAGCAAGTAGTTTGGAAAAAATACTATTCAGCCCTATTTTTGTTAATACCGCAGGTAGAAGGAAATAGAGAGAAGAAGCCTGAACTTTCTTGACATATTCTTCTTTTCCTGAATAAACAAGAGCAACGCGAAGCGTGGCATATGTCCTCAACGGTGTCATAAAAGGGTAGGTAAGTCTTTTTGGGACATAACCAAAATCTTCCTCTAGACACCATCAATGCTTCTCAAAAAAGAAGCAGCATAGTAAAACATGATCCTAATGATTGATACTTGATAGGTAATCAGTGTGTAAAGTTATAGCATTGTACGTAGAAGGAAACTAAAGTTACTGCATGGAAAACAAAAATCTATTTACAATAACAGTGACTTTGATATTTGACCTATTGACCCCAATTGCAATCCCAATCATCGATACCTCATATGTAATCAAGTTAACTTATAGCATCGTACAAAAAAAGGAAACTAAAGTTATTGCACAGAAACCAAATATCTATTTATAGCAACGGTGACCTTGACCTTTGACCTACAGATCCCAAAATCAATTCAAAACATTGTTCCATTATGGGCCCACATATGTGTGAAGTATCGGCATCGTGTGACCAACAGTACAAAAGTTATTGCCCGGATATGAATGTGAAGACATGTTTCAATCATCCCCTATGTTAAACAAGGGAGAATAACTCTGTAAATGTTTATACGAATATATTAATTCTGATGTAGGATCCGTTCCCCCATGCTGAGTTACAAGCATGACAAAAATTATTTAAATCCAACATACGATAACAGAGCTAGAGCAGCTAATATATCGGCCGGACACATTTTTCAATCATCCCCTTAGTTGACAAGGGCAAATAACTTTGTCAATCTTTATGCAAAGGTATTAATTCTGTTGTAAAATCCATTCTCTCATATTGAGGTATAAGCATAGCAAAAGTTATTTGAATCCAACAAATAATGACAGTGCAACAGCAGCAAATATGTTAGACGGACACATTTTTCAATAATAATAGCCTAAGTTAAACAAGGGCAAATAACTCTGTAAATGTTTTGGAAAAATATTAAATCTGCTGTAGGATCTGTTCTCCCATGTTGAGGTACAGGCATAGCAAAAAGTATTTGAATCCGTCAAATAATGACAGTGCTAGAGCAGCAGCAAATATTTTGGACGGACACATTTGTGTTACAAACGTACGTAACGTACGTAAAGTACGAACTTACGAACGTACGAACGAACGGACGCAGCTCTCTACTAGATACCCCCTCCGACCAGATCGGTCGGAAACATAACAAAGAGAAAGATACATACCGGGTACAAGGCAGTTCAATACACGGTGACTTTTGTTTCATCAGTCCTGTTTGTGAATAATTGTTGTGGTCTAAATTTCTTCGTAGATACAGTTGAGTGAGCGGCGTAAATTCATTACTTACATCTTATCCTAATTTTACACCAATTTTAAATGAGACATTTTTTTTCAAAATCCAATTTGATATGTGCCATTAATATAATTATTTCATAATAAAGTTGTCATAGCGGAAGGAGTTATTTTACATGGTGAAAAACGAACATTACTATTCACCTGAAAAATGGCATCGGATTCACTCTCCTTTAGCATTATTCTAAGTGATATTACTATGATTAAAATATTCCCTGATTAATGCACATGACCCTCATATGAATATGACTTTCTACAAAATCATTAGCCCCCAAATAATGAATACAGACGGTTCCAACTGCTGTCATTGAACTGACATGGAAGATACCAACAGGGTTCAAAGGGTTAATAATTAACCTCTACTGAGATTTTTTTTAAAAACAATATTTTTATGTCACGAAATCTTAAATGGGGTTTGGTGTACAGGCAGTGCCAATATTAACGCCGTATCAGGGAGCGCGGTGGCTCAGTAGGTAGAGGTGCAGGCTGCAAGCCGAGAGGTCCTCGGTTCGAATCCCACCTGCGGCAACCGCGTTGTGTCCTTGGGCAATACACTTCATCTCCATTACCCGCGTGGGGGCACGACGACGGCGTGTACTTAGGCGCACTGCACGTCGATGGTACGCATGTCTTCAACAAATCTAACCCTGCCTGTGCTGCAGTGCGGAGTTACGATGTTGGGGAGCTGGCAATGCTCGTCGTTGCTCGTTGGTTCTCTCCAGGTACTCCGGCTTCCTCCACCCGTAAAACTGTCACGGTCATGATTAGCCATTGTGCATAAGTATGTGACCTTAACCATCGATAAATAAATAAATAAATAAATAAATAACACCGTATCCTTGCACGAATAACAACTACAATTTGTAGTGCTGGTGCAACTGTGCATTGGTTAACTGACAAGATGATAACGGATAAACCGCATCATGTGTACAATGATCCATGCATCCATGGAAGGAAAATGCAGCGAATAACAACTATATTACTCCCTCCTGTCAGTCAACAATGACATCGACGTTAATAATCCTGAAACAAGTCACTATTATATGGTTTTGAGATAAAGAGTGGATATAACATGCTAGGAGATATTTGCCACTTGTGGTTTAAATCTGATTGCCGGCCTTGGTACATATTAATTCTGCAAGTTAACCATTTGTGTCTAAGCATTTCTTTGCAAGTTATTGTCCATGTTTGATTTAGGCGGCGGAGAATGGCCGTCCTTCGCGTTGCATTTGTTTTTACAGAAGCGTATTAGGGACATGGTATAAAAAAAATAAACTCAAAATTATGACTCTTAAAGTTAATATTTTGAGATTAAAAGTCAAAATTTTAAGTTTAAAAGTCAAAATGTTAAGTTTAAGAAGTCGAAATGTTAAGATTAAAAGTCAATATTTTGAGTTTACGTTTTTTCATACCATGTCCCTAGTACACTTCAGTGGGTTTTAGTTTGAAATGTACTGATGACTGTTTCCTTTCACTCAGTCTATCCTGCTGATGCATTATTACCAATTAACATTACATCAGAATGAGATGATAGCAAATTACTGTTAATGTGGCACTTTCCCACTTAATGCTGAAACCAATCTTGCATAATGGAATAATTGTTTCCTCAGATTAAAATACACGGGCATACCTAAAACTATCTGGCCTTTATCTCATTGCGCAGGTCTCGACTTTTCATTGTTAGTGCTGTATTAGGGACATGGTAACCCGGAGGACCATCGGCAGAAACATTGCTTGTGTTTGCTATGAGCTATGGGTTACCAGGAGAAGCTGCCGTGCTTTGGATGCCATTCTATATGGCAATTGCGCGCAATTCCTCCGCGCACTTAAGCCTAGATAAGCGCACAGTTCGTGACAGGACTTCTAGTTTTAACTGCAGGCCATGTTCAATATTTTTTATCTCAAGGTAATCGAGATAATATCTCAAGACCTGGAGATGTTATTTCAAAATCTCGAGATAATATCTCAAGATCTCGAGAAAATATCTCAAGACCACAAGATAATATCTCAAGATCTCGAGAAAATATCTCAGGATCTCGAGATGTTATTTCAAGATCTCGAGTTAATATCTCAAGATCCTGAGAAGTTTATCTCAAGATAATATGCTCAAAATGACACTATTTGGAGATAATATCTCATGATCTCGAGATGATATCTCGTGATCTTGAGATAATATCTACAGATCTTGAGATTAGCATATATAATCGGTGTCCAACCTCCATATTTAAGGTTCTAAGAAAAAAATGAATTAATACATTTCGCAAGCAACATCTGATATTTGTTAAATAATCGCTGCTTTACAATTTCACATAATGGTGAGTTGCATGTGCTGTCATAGTCCATATCGAAGGCGACGAACGATTTTCAGATAAAATGAGTTTGTATTCTTGAAAACTGGAAACTGTTGATGAAGTGGACGAGAGCTATCAACAGAGGAATAATTAAAACACGTTCAAGTGTTCAAATATTTTCATTTTCATTAGCTACCACGAAGAGTGTGACAGAAGTTCAAAATGTTTAAAGCCTTAACCCTTAGGCTTAACCCTACGAATGGAGGCTAAAAAAATGTAGAAATACCCAAAACAATAATTATTGCAATACAATAAACTGGAGATCTTTCAGTTGAGTCACACCTATATGAATATCACAGGAGCCTGTTCATTGAGTAAGCTCAGGTGACATCCATATTTGCATGGCCTTTACATTTGAATACATAACCCGTTTTCCTCTATGACTTATTCATTAAGAAGACAAATCACCACGAGGTGGTCCAATAAATTATATTTATGAAATGGGGGCGGATGGTAAGATGTAGGTTGGCCTAGCACAGAACCAGAGATGCGGTTAAAGTCATGTGGACTGAGGATGGTTAACGAGTAGCCATGTATCTGCAAGGTGGGAGAGCAACGATCTTTTGGAGGGTTCAAGCATTTTAATGTCGTATAGGCATATCACGAAGATTGAAGTCTTGAGTTGGGGAAAGGGATGGAGGGGTGACGTCCCTTTCGCGTCGGCACGCTTGGGCCTGCCGGTATATTTTTCCGAAATTTCTCCGTTATGCCTACAAATGTTTGGAAAATATGCTCAAAATGACACTATTTGGAGACACTTTGAGGCTTTAAAGAATGTAAGTTTCCACCAAGTACAGTACGGACATTTTCCACGGGTGTGCAATATTTCCACTTACGTAATAATGCTTAAACTCCAAACATTAATTATTAGAATAATCATCAAACATTTAATTAATGAAGCACCCGGTTTAACCCGGTGCTTCATTAATTAAAAGTTTGCTGATGATGACTTTTTATTACCTGGAAACGCATGCGTGAACTTCACTGCTCACGCGTGGATCACAAGCACTCCACGGCGACTGTACTGTACGGTAGATTAGATTAGATTCGACATTGTTGCAAAATAACACCACAAAAGAAGGCACGCTGCATTATAGGCTCTATATACCGGAAATAATGTGTACAACAAAGAAAGTATTATGTGAATAGAATGACATAAATAATGTTAATTATTATTACACTTTGCGTACAGGGGTTTTTTAGATGCTCTTTTCACAGGCCCCAAATCTGAAAGGCGGTATTTATTTTCAAATTAGCGGCTTATAGACTTTATCAACATTCCCCATGTTTGGTCGCGTGGGTTGTGCGCACGTCGCATTTGTTCAAAACAATAAACACGCGTGGAGCCAAATAGGGAACGAGAGATGGCGTTTATAGTCAATCGCTTCATCCGTCACTCTTTTCTTTTGGTACAATTCAACTGTGCAAAGGCCTATGGCATAGGATTGACAATGCGTTTTACAGCAAGGCATTTCGAATGTGGAACGTTCGAAATGGTAGCTCAGTTTTGTATTACAAAGCATCGAAGATACGCAACTCGATTTCGACTGTACGCAGTCATTTTTCAATGTGCTCTTAACCTACAGTTCTGTTTTCATCTCAGATGTCCCATATTATTAATAATATTACAATTGGTATGATATAAGTTAATTTTAACACAAATGATCAATATGTATCGAGATTATACGTGGTAATTAATGCACGTATGATTTGTTAAGGAAACAAAAGTGACATACCCCCCTCCCCCAGCCCCCCGCCCCCACCCCCCCCCCCCCCCACACACACACACACTCACGCGAGGCAACGTTCGGAACGCTGGCAGAGGCTGTGCAGACAGGGGGCACAGTGGGCACGTGCTCCTCCACTTTTTTAACCCTTTGCGACTACGGTACGTAATATTACGTACGAAAATTACCGTGCGTTGCGTCTACAGTACGTAATATTACGTACTCCGCCTTTGAACTCGAGCGGCCGCTTTTTCGTCCAGGAACTTGACCTTCAAAATTTTATTAAATAGGATGGATGCTAAGTACATGTGTGTGGTAGACCAATTAATATTTTCAACGTGCAGCCATAAGGCTGCACGTTGCAAATATTAATTGGTCTACCCCCAAATAATGATTATGGACTTTTCCTGCTGGTGTCATTGAACTGATATGGAAGATGCGACCAGGGTTCAAAAGGCTAACGACTGCGTTTGACGTCGCCTAAACCTGAATCTTCGTGACGTTAAGACTTACCGATAACCGTAGTCGGAAAGGGTTAAACAGACATGTTTCGCAGTTACACAATGAGATAAAATGGACGCATGCAAACGTGTCAATATACAAAAAGCATTCCTGTAACATTATTTGCAAATCCAAACAACATTCAGCCAAAGAATCCCACTTTCGGTCGCGCTTCGGTCCGTTTTTTCAGCTTCAACTACCTTCCAACCCGAAGGCTGGCCTTCGGGTTGGAAGATGATTGAAGTAGAAGAAACGGAAAGGACAGTGACCACACCGCTGCATATTCATTCAAACGAGAGACTATAGCGAGTCATGGAACATTTACCGATATACGATAGAAACTTGTTTCTCACTGGGTCGAACCAGGGTAGCATTGTAACTTTGTGCCCTTCCACTTTTATCGAGCTTCCGTCGTCCCTGAATGCTGTCTCCTGTTGCGTCGCTTCACATCTAACTTCATTTTAGGGGAGCTAACCTGTTCAAACATGCCGCTTAAAACCGTGAGAATATTCATATGGCCACTTGGTTGTCATCGTATATAAAAAGTTTCATCAAAATTGAATCGCATTTTGTAGGTGAAGATGAATACATGAAGAATGATTTCATACAGAATGGAATTAAATCCAAGTACCAGAGAAGATATTTATACTTATTTATTTATTGGGGTTTAAGGTCACATATTTCTGCACAATGGCTAACCATGACCTTGACAGTTTTACGGGTGGAGGAAGCCGGAGTACCCGGAGAGAACCACCGAGCAACTGCGAGCAGCTGTCAGCTCCCCAACATACCAACTCCACACAAGCAGGGTTAGCATTGGTTGAAGACAGGTGCACCATCGACGTGCAATACGCCTTAGGACACAACGTCACCGTGCCCCCACGTGGGCAATGGGGGTGAAGTGTCTTGCCCAAGAACACAACGCGGTTGCCGCAAGTGGGATTCGAACCGAGGACCTCTCGGCTTGCAGCCCGCACCTCTACCAACTGAGCCACCGCGCCCCCCACCAGAGGAGATAACTTGATAATACTTCTTGCAGCTTGAAGCTACTGGAAAAAAGTGGATGATCGCCTCTTCGCTCTCATGTTTGAGACGATCCACGCGGTTCATAAATGTAGGAGTTGTGCACACAAGACTATAGAAATGCAGCTTGAATTGTATAAGTTCAAGGGGAGTAACTTGATTACAATAGGGAAGTCTGAAAATCTGGGAATATGCTCATGTCCACTTGCTAATTGTCAGATACAAACAACAGCGTCACTAGCGGGCAATAACTGGGGAAGGTTTCCCCGACAAAAAAAACCCTCCTTTTTTCCGAGAGATAAATTTGGACGCTTCATGTACTGCTCGTCACAAGTAACTTTTCTCAATTGCGCCCTCTTCTCATCACTAGTCGGATCCGAAGTGTCTATTTGCCACCCGGGTGGCAAATAACTATTCTTCATTATTTTAGCTATTTGCCACCAATAGCAATTTCAGTAACGGGCGAGATTTATTTTTGAGTTGCCTTAACACAACATTACGGGGCACATTCATTTAGTTTGGTCTTTAAAAAAATGGGAGAGATGGGGTTGGGGCGATTGGGTGGGAATAGCGATTTTAACGGATATTGTAGAATTCGCCCAAGTACGGAGCACTGAAGGTATATGTTTGGGTAACCACGAATACCAAAAGGGTATGGTAAATGATGATAAAAATCAAAGAGGGATGGCAAATAAAAATAATACTGAAAGAGGGTGGAAAATAACTATAAAAATCAAAAAGGGTAGCCAATAATGATAACAACCAAAGGGAAGTCGTAAATAAAGATAATACTGTTAAAACTAGACGTTCTGTCACGAACTGTGCGCTTATCTAAACTTAACTGCGCGTTGGAATTGCGCGTAATTGCCATGTCGAATGGCATCCAAAGCACGGTAGGTTCTCCTGTTTACTCATAGCAAACGCAGGCAATGTTTCTGCCAATGGACCTCCGGGTAACCTGGAAGTCCATTGGCTGAAACATTGCTTGTGTACAGGCCATATGTACCGAATTTGATAGCCTTACGATGGCCATAACACGTAGATTAACGCGCAGATCGGCGCGCTATTTATCCACATTTCACGACAGGACTTCTAGTTTTAATTGTAGTCAAAAGGGGATGAGAAATAAAGACGATAATGAAAAGGGGTGGCAAATACCATTAATAATCAATAGGGGTGGCAATAATGATGATAATCAAATGAGAGGCAAACTATGATAACAATCAAACGGGGGAGGCAAATAAGGATAATACTAAAACGGAGAGGCAAATAACTATGATAATCGAAAAGAGTGGCAAATAATGATAACAATCAAAAGGAAATGGCAAATAAAGTTTATAGTAAAAAGAAGGGGGGGGGGAGGGGGGGGGAGGGGGAACAACGACAATGAAAAGGGGTGGAATACTGTTAATAATCAAAAAGGGGTTGCAAATAACAATAATAATCAAATGTGGGTGGGGATTAGTGGTAACATTCAAAAGGGATTGCATATAAGGAGAATACTGAAAAGGGGTGGCAAGTAGCTACAGTTAAAACTAGAAGCTATGTCGTGAAATGCGCATAAATAGCACGTCGATCTGTGGGTTAAACTACGCGTTATGACCATAGTAAGGCTATCAAATTCTGTACATGTGTCCTGTACACAAGCAGTGTTTCAGCCAATGGACCTCCCGGAGGTCCATTGACAGAAACATTGCCTGCGTTTGCTACGAGTGACCAGGAGAACCTGCATGCTTTGGATGTCATTCGACATGGCAATTGCGCGCAAATACTACGCGCAATTAAGCCTAGATAAGCGCACAGTTCGTGACAGGACTTCTAGTGTTAACTGTATGATAATCAAACGATGTGGCAAACGATGATAACAATCAAAAGGGGGTGGCAAATAAAGATAATACTAAAAAGGGATGACAACTAACTATACTAATTAAAAGGGGTGGCAAGTAATGCCCACACTAAAAAGAGATTACAAACAGTGGCGGCGCTACTGGGGGGCATGGGGGTGGGCATTTGCCCCCCCCCCCCCCCACGAAGGCTTTGCTCCCCCAGTTGCCTCCCCCCAACCATCTCGCATGCATTTCCATCCACCCTCACACACAAACACATTCAGTCACTCTCTCTCACACACACACACACACCCCCTCTCTTTTTTTTATTCCCAATAATTTCCCATACACACTTAGCCCAAAGCCTCAGGCTAGCTGATGAACACATCCAAGCAGTAGAGATTTAAAGACTCGGATGCAGATACTTATAAGTTATAATTAAGTTATGAGCCAACAAAGGCATGTCTATCCATATCCCTTGTCTAAAAAAAATCATGGATTTCGCATTATGACAGACGGGCATTATCTCCATTGCACTGTTCAATTATTTGAAGTCTCTCTCTCTCTCTCTCTCTCTCTCTCTCTCTCTCTCTCTCTCTCTCTCTCTCTCTCTCTCTCTCTCTCTCTCTCTCTCTCTCGCTCGCTCACGCACAGACCCACCAGACGCGGATCCAGGATTTTTTGAAAGGAGGACCGCTAATTACCATCACATTTAGTCGAAACTTGGACCCAAAGTCCGTAATATAATTTTTTGGTTTGGCAGGTCCACAGGCCGTACCAAACCAAAAAGGTATATTACGGACTTTGGGTCCAAGTTTGGACTACCTCATAACAAAGTAATGATATGATCCTTTACGTATTTGCCCCCCTTCATGGGAGTCTGCCCTCCTAGTTGCCCCCCCCCCCCCCCCCCCCACAAAAAAATTTCTGGCGCCGCCACTGATTACAAATAACTGAAATATACAAAAAGGGTGTAAATAATGGTTATAATCAAGAAAGGAGAGAAAATCAAAGTAAGAATCAAAAACACTGTCAAGTAAAGATAGCAGTGAAGAGGGGGGGGGGGGGGTGGCATATAGTAGGAGCATCACCTCTGTACCTTTCCCCAACTCAAGACTTCAATCTTCGTGATATGCCTATACGATAAAAAATGTTTGGACCCTCCAAAAGATCCCCCCACATGTAGATACCTGGTTACGCGTCTGATCTTAACAATCCTCAGTCCCACATGACTTTAACGGCATCACTCGTTCTGCGTTAGGCCTACCTACATCTTATCATCCGCCCCCATTTCATAAATGCAATTGATTGGACCACCTCATAGTGATTTATCTTCTTAATGAATAAATAAGTCACAGAGGAAAAAGTTATGTATTCAAATTAAAACACTTGAACGTGTTTTAATAATTCCTCTGTTGACAACTCTCGTGTACTTTATCAACAGTTTCTGGTTTTCAAAGAATATAAACTCGTT